>JAVFBY010408600.1:0-14734 GCA_034781015.1 Tonicella lineata
TGGTCTCTTGGCTTGTGTAAATCAGGTGTGGAGAACAAAATAAACGGCGATAAGATCAATCGAGATAATGGATTTTCTGTATGTGTGTGACTTTCCTGTCACTTTCTATACTCATCTGGGCATTTAGATATTATTAGCATAGTAAAACAATAATCGCAACATTGATCTGAACATATAGCATTATTATATCAAAAACAATGTCAGATTCCAGACAAGTGCCTTTGCTTATTCAGTCACATCTCGTCGCCTAAAATTTGTCCAATTCTAGCAATACATTTTAAATAAACGACTGGTCTTTCTCTATCTTCTAAAGAGATCGATCTTCAGACGTCTTAACTGCCCGGCCTATACACCCACAACAATACATCAACGTTACCAGTCACCAATTTGCTATTGTTAGTGTTGGTTTTATCTGATAAACGTTTTACTTAAAAACGTGCGTAAGAAGGACCTTTGAAGAAAATAATATTGTTTTTGTTTTGTTTATCTTTTTTTTACATATGAGATCAGGGAACGTGATGCTTATCCTTAGATGCAAAAGGTTTGCATTTGGCAATAGAGAGATTTGCCACATTGGGAGATGTTACAATTACTTCGTACATCTTCAGTAAATGCTGTTTAATACCTGTGTTGCAAACACATATAAATTTACATCAGCGAAATATAGAGTATCTTCTATGACAATCACAGACGGCACAATGTTCCATAAGGATGTAGGTCATAATCAGACAAAACTGAGGCCAAACATCATGTTGTTACAGATACATTTTTGCTTTAAACAAGACAGATTAATTAACCAAATAGAGGCAATATGGACACAATGCTATTCAATTTATAAACATCAATGGACACATAATTTTAAAACCACTTGAAACAGTACCAGGAGGTTAGTTAATGTTTTTTATGTAAGCTGTCTAATGACTCATTAATCTAATCGGCCGCGGTATAAAACTAGCCATTCCAGTTGTGCACGTAAAAGGGTCGCGGAATCCACACCAGGGAAGCAGCCCTATAAAACCACAATTTTAAACAAGTACGAGTAATAAATTATTGCCAACAGTTTATTACATACAAACAATTTTGATAACATCTCCATAATATTCACTTAGACAAAGCATATAATTATACTTCTTATATATTCTCTGACTCAGATTTGTTCTCTTATTGCACAGATACATAGAAGATCGTTTATGAGTGACCCGGATATATCAAATTGAGTAAACAATGGTTCTATATCGTTGCATGATTCATGTCAATCTTAATTATTTCTACGATTAGTACTAAAGGAAAAGTCTTACGATGAGAGTTCAGAACACCTAATCCCTTAAGGAGACTTTGTGCAAGTGCGCCAAAGGTTTATTCAATTTAGTGCAGCCAATTATTCAAATATTATTCTCGATTATCAGGGCCAAACAATGCAGAGGATTAAATTTGGCGTACGTGTATCTTAAGACATGTGTATGTCAATGAAATTATGTGATTATAATGACATGGAGACTTAGTTTATGCAATCCCCTGGATCCCGTAATAATAGGCCTACGTTAGGTTATTGTTTAGAGATTGACTGTAATGTGTGTTACCGATCATGAACGTAAATTCAAGGCACCCGTACAAAAGTGTGCACCTTGCTTAGGTGTCGAATTCAATCATCTATACATGTAACTAGGACAGGCAAGGTGAAATCATGCATACGAGACATTCTGCATATCCCGAATATTACTTCCTTTGAATGAATTTGGGATGCTGACTTTTTTCTTAAAAAATAATGAAATATCAATACCTTTTTACCTACTATTTTACTATAGGTTTATGCCGACTGCAAGCCACCGTTGTATACTTGTCTGTTGCTGATTCGAAATGCTATTAAAACACAAAATGTAGCAGTTTTTTGGTTGATTGAAGTATGAATCTGTTGGGAAGTAATGGGAAGTAACTCTCCATTATCTAGATCAATAGCCCCATTAAGTTACGGACTTCCAATAGACTGATGTTGATTGAATGGAATTTCCACCACACGGTATTCTCTAATCTATTAAGTGAAACGATTTATAAAATGCCGTTCTCTGGAATCAGGTGTGTAGTCCCAATGTAAAAACACATCAGGTGAAATTAGTTTAATTTTGAACTTTCAACAAGGCTTTGTACTGGCTCAGAATTCCGCTTAATTCTTTTCACATTTAGAAGGTTTTGTTAAATATCAAAGCCCCACTAACCGGTAAACGTGATAATAGCTGAAAAAAAATGTAAAATGTATGTTTGTTGAAAAATAGATAACGTAACGTCATAACCGCAGCGAATAATCGACATTTATATAGTATACCTGAAGTCAAAGAAATCGCTGTGTTCTCTAGCATAAACAAGAAGGAAAGCTCTTCAGAGACCTGCGGCGACTATTATAGTAATACTGCCATCTCTTAACATTAACATTGTCACCACCCCGACCACCATAACGAAAAGCTCTCGTAGACATGCTAGGCTTCGCCGCAGGTGAAAAGAGAGGAGATAAAATAACCCTGTGATAGGAGCAATCACAATGATTGAGTATTTCTGTGTTGTGTGACTTTTCTTCCATATTATCGTGTCACTTGGACACAGTTAGATGTTAGTCTCACGGTAAAAGGTTAATCTTAACATTGATCTGAGCAAATACGACGGTTTTATGAACCATTCCAAATTCCAGACAACATTTATTGATTCAATCACATCTCGTCGCCTTATTCTTGTCGCATCCTAGCAGTACAATTTTATTAAACGATGGCTCTCTCCACCCTCTAAGGTTATCGATCTTCTACCGTCTTTACTGTAAAGTTAACCTGTTACAGATTTGTTTTTGTTAGAGTTGGCATCATCTGATAGAGATTTTATTAATATGCGTGTGACTGCTTCAAGGGAATCGTCTGACGAAATTGGTCCTGTATTTAACATATGGCTGCATTTAGGGGGGAATATTATGACTTGATACATTCCAAAGTGTTGCAAAGTGTTACAAATAATTATGGACATTCTATGCGTACCTATGATCACATAATCATCAATAAAAGCTACTCCTCCCGAAAACATACCAGTATTGTAGTAAAAACATACCAGTATTTCTTGTGATATACTAGTATTTTGTTGTGACACGTATCTCCATACGTATCTATATCTGCATCAAAGAAAGATGACAGTCTCTGGCGAAAACCGTTTTATAGAAATGTAGAACATTATTAGAAAAATAGCTAGTCCATATATTTTTACTGACATCGGGATCTATATGATTTATACCTGGCTGTTTCAGTATTGACTAGCATTTTTATGCTTTGGTTTAGGTGTTGAGTTACAATTTTTGTTTAACCTTTAGCATTCCATAACATTAAGGTTATATGGAAACATAAATTCCTTTTTATCTACATGTATGTTACCTGGTTACACACACATTTGAAAAACCTTAAAGAGACGCTCACCCAAAATTAGGTACTTTTTGTGATATTACAGTAGCAGATGAGTTATGAGTATTTTCCAGCCTAATGGGGTTTTCCTTACGTTGAATTCGAGCAATTACATGCCTTTTCTGGACTTTTCTGTACTAAATACCCATAGGATTTTTTTTATTTCGACGATATACTTTTAAACATCACACAAGGCTGTATATTGTAGGGCAACGTTTCACTCCAACTCCTAGGATCGTTTTCAAGTAATAATTATAGAAATGATTAAATTTTAACATTCAATTCAATTTTCATTTTTATAGCTTGCAAATGATCCTAGGAGATGGATTGAAAACGTTGCATTACAATATACCAGAAGTTTGTTATCCATAAAATCTTTTGTCGTATCCAGTACTTCAACTTCTAAATGCCTCTTAAACAAGATATTATTTTAGTTTTAAACATACTTCCATGTAAAATCGTTGAAATAGGAATTTGTTGATAAAACCTAATTTTGGGTAACTTTGCTTTTTCCAATACCAATACAGATTATCAGAAGACTCTGTAACGTTCATTGGATGCTATTGTTTCCACTTGAAAGTAAACCCATTGGGCACAGTTTTAGAACAGCAACACCATTTGCTCGTAAAAACAATTATTACCAAGAGTTTAATGCACATAACATTAAACAAAATCTCCATAATATTCGCTTTAAAGGGTGATAAGGTTGTCAAGTTCGTATTATAAAGTGTATTGTTATAATAATAAGATGGGCCTATTTAACTCATCCTGATTAAACGGCGGTCTGGTAATAGCCCGTAGTCTAATGCTGTGAAACTGACCACTTTAACCATGTAATTTGGATTCACATCAGGACAGACGGACGATTAATTGATAATACTATTATTGTCGTGTGATAGATCTTATACACATAACACACTTACGTCGAATTGAGGACATCTTAAATATCCTATAATCAAAACGATTTATTTTGGGCTTGTCGTATCTTTATATTTCTGTCAAACAAAAGTTTAATCCTCGCATCGATTTGCCATTACACCAGTGGCAATTGATGGGAAATGATCAAATCAATCTATTAAATAAAGATGTGTCACATTAAATCTCCTTTTATGTAGTTAAGCAGATCGAATGAGCGGTGAGTATATTTTAATATCATGACAAACATCTCGTTTTAATAATAGACTGGCCAACTTTGCCTCGATAGTAACGTGTAATCACCGTCAAGACTGAATTAAAATACAGTTTTAAAGTTCTCACATTTCAACAAGACATTTTATGAGTAATCCGATGTAATGATACAGATATAATAACTATTTAAAGTTTACTTTACAAAACCTTTAACTCCATGATTCCTATATATTTGCAGGCTTTATTCGTTCGTAAAATAAACTGTATACATAAGTGGACTTTGTTGGAGACACATCCTCTATTTTTTGTATTTTCCTGTAAAATATCACGGCTGCATCTAATTTAAAAGCATTTAAAATGTATGCATGAAATATGTTGATGATGAACGGAAGTAATTCATTTTGTAGAAGGCACAGACTGTAGCGATTTGTCATTTGCTTTGTATCTACATACATTCAAATACTTATATTTGAACCACATTTCTCTTCAGCAGACTTTGCTATTTACTTATAATTTTCTTTATTAATTATATTTTTAAATTTCGCCTTTATGTGGAATGGTTTTTTATCCAACTTTGGTTATCGATTTTTTTATTATTATTTTCAACTTTAGCACTGTTATGACAAGGCTTCTACGTATAGGAACTCTGTGCGATCGCATTGATTATAATACACAAATCAGCCTGACAGTGTTATAGACAATAACATCGATCAATAGAAGACAACACCTTATATTTTATATAAATTAACGCCAATAAATCAGGTTGCTAAATAAACATAATTCCCTTTGTCATAAACTTATCAAAATAAATTAAATTATAGGTTTAGAATTGTTTAGAGACGTACATCTACAACATAGATCAGGAATAACAACTTCAGTACAATCTCTTATTCAACCATTCCGTTCAGCTGCCAAGGTCAAGCAGAACAAAGTGTCCCATTTAGCTTCTGTCTAATTTTAGAAATGTTTCCAGAAAATTCGTGAGTATCTTTAATCAGCATATCCCATGACAGTTACATGGTACATATATACACAGAGAGACACGCAATATCGCTTCCTTTACTCTAAGCATACGTAAGTTTAGTGGGATAGAATATATTATTCTTACACTGCATGTGTTGGTTGGCCTCGAACTAATGTCTCAAGGGAGAATATAAAGTTTCCAAAGTACAAATACCACGCACGATATCTTCTGATTCTGACTTAAGTGGTAATGGTATTTTATTATTTTAGACTACTCACTGTTTATACGCGTGTTGGAATGAAGCATGCCCGATAAAGGTCTACCTTCTTCTAGATTTGTATAACTATATCTCTGATGGGTAAAGTTAAGCTCATTCTAACTTGGTCATAATGGCAAATAATCATCTGGCTAGAAACAAAGGCTGGTCTGTTGGGTTCACTTTACATGAATAGTGGAGTTGATTTCATTTTAGTAACATAATCAATCAGTCTATATACAATTATCAAGGAAGCTGAACGGATACGAACCTTTAGCATGTGTGTCAAATGTACATGTATGGGATATACTGGCTCGACATGATGGAGACCTTACTTAAATTGCTAAAATGTTCAACATCAAGTGTAAAAATGAAAATTTTTGCTCATGTGATTATAGAGCACTCGTTTCGTCGTCTTATTTCCAATTGTTCAAAAATAAATTGTACTATAAGTAAGTATTAGCCTGAAAAGACGCCTTTCAATAAAAAAAAAACCAGTAGGAATACGACAATTAAAGTGATGAAACAATTAATGGAATGTAATTTTTGGTCTCCTGACAGAAAGCTATCCATTCTCTGATATAATCATTATGTCCCCGGAAAACAGATTGACATAAGAATCTGAGAGGGTTCACAGATGCATGCATATTGGAGCGACTTGCGATCAGTCGATGACCTCAATTCTATTCAAGTCAAATTAAGTATAAAATTCATTTCTCCATGATAACTTGACTACGGCAAAAGTGCATCAAAATAATTGTGGTCATTGCACACGTTCCAAAGAAGTTTTCTTGCAAGACTTAATTCGTATTTCGGCTCAATGCGTCTATGATTATACTGAATCAAACGTTTGATTTATGTAAGTCCGATCAAAGAATCGTCTCAATTAGCTGTGTGCCTCTAAACGTGTAATTCTTTGCATCGAACAATACATTTAATCGAATTTGTGAGAAAAAAAACGCCAAAAAGTACACAATAGTCATGCGTTTATCGCTTTAAGACCAGGGCATCTCATCCCTTGCAGCACACATGTGATATTGGCATTTGATGTCGCTCAAAGTTATTTTAATTTATCTGCACTAGTATGGACATAATCACATAGAACGTAATACTAGACCAATCAGGACACGGTAAGGCTCAGTGTGTGGGTGGTCTTGTTTGCTTTCGTTGCTCTGGAGAGGGCCACGAGGGCTTTAATTGCAACAACACTTTAACATGTTGTAACTGTGATGAGGCCCACAAGGCCTCCTTTAAAGACTGTTCTAATTTTATAAAAGAAAAGCAAATTCAAAAGATAAAATTAGAAAATAATGTCAGTTACCCCGAGGCACGCCTTCTTGCCTCTGCCTCGGATGTCAATGGATCATCTCCAACATATGCCAAAGTCACTAAAGGGATGTCTGTGTCTGTTGGCACACAGACACTATTTACGTGGCCCCTTGGAGATGATGACCCTACTGCTGTTAATGTTAACACAAATCTAAAGATGCCTACTACAACAACCACATCTGCACAAACTGAAACTCCATCTATCAAATTAAATACAAATTATAAAACAGATAACAAAACTTCTAAGCCAAACAAATACAAAAATTATGATTCGAAATCAAACAAACAAACAAAAGTAACGTTAAAAATACAAACAAAGAAACAAAGGGTAAGAAACCATCTGGCCCTGTGGCTCGCCCCTCCAAGGCCACCAGAGACGCTGTTCAAACTTTCGAGTTTGAGCAGCCCGTTTATGTATCTGATGGGAGAAGGTCAAGACCTTCCTCGCCTTGGCGTTAAACGGCGTCCCTGGGATCAAATTCGGTTGCTTTGACCAACCGATTTGATCCCTTAGAGGGAATGGAGGTTGATGTTCCACCACCAGCACATCCGCCTGTCCGAGAACAGCCCAGTGGGGTTCAGTCTCGGAAGGTGGATGTCCCTCCGCCACTTTTCACCCTGTGGAGAGAACCCATGAGCGAAAGCCAGTAGAACCCATAGTGCTGGTCGCTCACCAAAACCCATATGTCGAAATATAAAGTATCAATCAACTAATAAATCAGATACTCTACTTACACCTAATTTGTGAAAAGAACAACAAATGTATATTATAAAAATATATATATATATATATATATTTTTTTTTTTTAAATGTTAACACTTATGTTGTCTGTTTCTGTTTGTTTCATTTCTTTTCAATGTACATAATGATTGTTCACTGTATATAGTGAAATGCATAGATTCCTTCAATTGTCCACGCCACAGCGTAGATGAAATACCGCTGAATGATGTAAAGCACCAATCAATCAATCACGGTATTGGAATTTCTCTATTTAATTGACTTCTTTCACTATATCCTGTCACTTGGACACAGTTAGATATTAGTCTCCGAGTAAAAGGTTAATCTTAACATTGATCGAGACTTCCTCGAATAGTAACCATTCGAGATTCCAGACAAACCGTTGCTTATTCAATCACATCTCGTCGCCTTACACTTATCAAATCCTAGCAGTACACTTTTATCAAATGTCTGGTCCTTTATCTGCTAAAGTTGTCGGTCTTCCGCCGTATTTACTGCCAGGCTTAACCAGCCACGGCAATACATCAAAGTTAACATGTGACTAATTTGTGTTTTTTTAGTAGATATATCTTCTAATACTGTCTTATGAAATAACCTGCTTATGAGGTAAGAAAGCTCATTGAAACAAAGCTTGTTTGTACGCATTTGACCTTTGGAAACAGGATGTATCATTAAATTCCTAAATGTAGCTTGTTTAACGTACGGATCTGCCACATAGATGTTACAAGACATGTACTAACATAATATCTTAAACAATGCAAAGATAATAAATATATTTTTATAAATGCAGAGAAAGAACATTTGACATGCCTCCACCGGGGATCGAACCCATACATATATTTTAAAATATTCAGTATATATATATTTTTATAAATGCAGAGAAAGAAAATGTGACATGCCTCCACCGGGAATCGAACCCGAGACCTTTGGCTTACAGGGCCAACACTCTACCGACTGAGCTATAGAGGACGTCGATAGAGTGATAGTCAAGGATCATCCAAGTAAAGGCTGTATTTCTTTCTCTACATAAGGCACTGACACAGAGATATATATATATATTCATGGGGAGAGAGAAAGATAAGTTTAACTGCTGGCCAAAGGTCCCGTGTTCTATCCCCGATGTAGGCATCTATAATTGTCTTTCTCTTCATTTACAAACAGATAGAGTAACTTCACTTGTGTATTTATTAAGACAAGGATAGGCTGAGTTTTAAGCTATAGTTAAGGATGTATATACTCACATATGCATTGTGTAGTGCATCTGTATAAGCTATAAACGTGCTAAGAGTTTTTTTGTGTTCATCTACCCCATACACCAATACTTCTAACTTCAGTACAGTTACTTATTCAAACATTCGCCCCAGTTACCAATATCAAGCAAAACAAAGTGTCAAATTTGGCGCCAATCTACTTTAATATAACTTTCCGAAAAACTTATTTTCATAAACTAAATCCTAATCTGACTCAATACTAATTGGGTTTTAAAAAAAACATGCCCAGTTCCACACCAGTACATCCAGTTCCTGTTGCAGGATCGCATCACCAAGACTGTACTACCAGCAGCACTAGATAGAGGAGGTCCTAAACTCAACATATTCAAATCAACTCTCTCATAATATAACTACATACAGAAAGAGTAAATCCATATTACCCATGACAGAGATTTGTCAAGTGTTATTGAAATAATACATAGAGATTATAAGTAAAGTTTGTGATACGTGCCGATGTGTCGACTGGAGATGTGTCAAGTCGAACTGAGTACCAGACGAGCTAGAAGAGGGCGATTCATATGAAGTCTGACCTGACACATTGCGACCTGATTCAACAACACGTAACACACAATGAGGCTTATTTTCCCCGCACTTGTTAAATTGCGTGGTCATTCGATGATTTACATAAATAGATTCCAACGCACACGTGACAAAGTGAATGTTGCCAAACGCCTGAACATTGGCGAGGCGGTTGTTTATCTAGAGCCCTTTTCAACACAATACATACTCTTTACTGCCAAAATGCTCTCTATTAAACTTGTCTGATTCTTTATAAATCCGAATTTTGATGCTTAATATACATAAATGTAATTGGAAACTGGAGTTTTTTTAACGTGTAATCGATCAAAATTTTAAACAGATCAATCCGGAGCACAAACAGAAAAATCCCTTGGCGGGCCAGTAAGCAGATTTCAAATGGAGTCTGGCTACTTTTATAATATTAACTATGAAACCTTATTTCATTTTTTGAAACTTTACATAAGATAAAAAATCAGATATGGTAAATGTACTCAAAATACAAATAAATTATTTTTTAAATATTTTAAATTCCTCACAAAATGTAGAATATGAATATACATATTTTCTTGATTTCTTTCCACATACCGGCTCTACGGCGTGTGATGCGTCAGACCTCTTCGACTCACCCAGTTTGTAAGACATAAACTTCAAAAAGAGCTCTGTATTTTTGGACCAGGAAAACTTTTTCTTTTAAAGCAAACATTACAAATTCCACACATAAATTGAAAATTAATTTATATTTTTTTAAAAAGATAGGTTTGGTGCTCGATTTATTATTTTTAATATTTTTCAAAAATAACTATTCACAACACCAGTTTAGTGATCTCCGGGTCATATCGTTGACATTTCCTCCCTCCCAATGATTTGAATTAAACTATTAAAGCCAGGCTCTATGGGCTTACGGCAGTTAAAGCGGGAGAGTCTGAAATCTCGCGAGGTTAATCACGCCCAATCTTGTTGATGGGAGAGTTTTGTCCCTTTAATATATTCCTCCATCCATATATCATAACTGTAGAAGAAAACTCTTCAGTTTTATACATCCTTTGTATTTCTAGTTACTACAATATATACTTCTTGTATTTGAGGTAATTTCGTTTGTTTCATACAACCCTGCCGACAAATCACGACGATAGCATTTAACGTAAGTTGTTGTTGTTACGATCTTACAAATATTATTTCGAAAATAGTGTTAAAACAAAAAAAGGTAAAACCAATTCTGAGGACATCAAACTTTCAATGATTCATGTTTATTACGGAAATGAAATAGAATTACTTATTTTGCTTTTAGAAAGGTGAGACAACCAAGCAAAAAAGTCGGTCCTATATATTTTACATGTAACCAATGCGAGGCTTGGCTGGGACAAGTAACCGAAACTAAAACCTAAACGAGACTTCGGTCACCTTTTCGGCCTGGCTAGCTTAACATGAGGAGGATTTACATTTAAAACATATTTGCCTTTTTGTTCGTGGAAATTCTGAGATGCATGACGTTTTTTGATCAAGTAAGATTTATTTGAAAACTCAAGCAAAATTCATGTTTGCTCACAAAGGATAATTGCCTCGAAGTTTGTTTCACCAAAACATTTTTCAATATTATTACACTGCACTTTCCGTTAATGATGAGGCATTTTGTTAAAACCTCCGTTTATTTTTTGTGTTATTCAGTTTGTTTGACTGATTAATTTATTTGTCGAATCGACTTTGTGTTGAGTAGAAAAAATTTTGTACAAATTGACCACAACTAGCTATGGGACCAAGTATTTTTCACAAGGGCTTCCTTAGATGACAATAACAAAGGTGGAGTGATATGGATTTCAGAGGATATTGATATACGAAAAAATATCATGTGGATCTGTATCAGTCGTGTCTGGCTCATAGGTATTTGATAAACGCTAATTGTTAAACCAAAACTATTCTTATTAACATTTAAAAACATAAAATGTTAAACAAAGCAAAAGAGCGCTTACCTACGAAAGGTCCCAGATCAGATAACTTTTCCTCCAGTAATCCCAACAATGTTAACAGTACATATCAATATCAACCAGTTAGGCAGCTTGCACAGAAACAACAACAGAATCTTTATTGGATACACTAAATTAATATCGAACACTTGGTGATAGAAATAGTATACAGATTGTGGGATGGAGACAAACAATCTTAGCTTTCCGTTTAACCGGACAGGAGCTTGGCTTCTGTATGAAAATATTAGCATGTAGAGATGCTTCCAATAACAGCCAGTAGAAATACGACAATTCAATTCATGGCAAGAATTAAGAGGATCTAGTTCACGGTGGTGAAACAGGTAACTCCTCATTCTCTAGATAACTACCTCCCACAAATGAATAATTTTCTGTCTATTGTATCGATTTACCATAAAAAAAATGGCAGCAAGTGGATTAAATCTTTCGCATACGAACAATGTTCCACCATGACATACAATGTAGGCTACATGTATGTTTTCTAAGCAGCCTAGGGATAATGATATTATACCTGATGTAACCGAATGTAAGATTCATTGTCCCTTTGCTTGTGTAAATCCAGTGTGGAGATCAACTTAAACGATGATAACATCAATCACGATATTGGAGTTTCCATATCCATGTGACTTTTCTGGCTCGTTCTTTTGTCACCTAGATACAGTTAGATAGGATTGTCATAGTAAAACAGTAATCGTATATAACATTCATCTGAATATATAGCATAATTACCCCGTGGTGAACGGGATCTTTATTTTACTCACTCCCTGTTGGCTCTTTTGTTGTTATTTTCCTTGTTGTTGTTATAACACTAACTAAATAGACTATATCTCTGCCAATATTTTTAGGATTGTTCTGAAAACCGGGCCGTATATATATCGGATAGTAATACACAAGTCAAAAGGGAGCCGGAATTTTCCTTTTTTCCAAGGCTTTCTTTAAAAGCGAGTTTATAATATGTTTATAAATGCATAAGACACAATCGTCAAGGTGTTGAGGCATACATTATTAATACATGCCTCAACACTTTAACATTTGTGCCCGTAGCCATATGATTTGTATTTGCCTGAGGCCATGGGATAATGTCTCGCAGTGCGAACTTGTTATATTAATAACAAAGGCAGATTCTAGACAAGTTCCTATGCTTATTGAGTTACATCTCCTCGCCTTACATTTGTCAAATCCGAACAGTACATTTTTATTAAACGTCTGGCCTTTTTATCTTCTAAGGCGATCGATCTTCAGAAGTCGTTACTGCCTGGCCTAAACATCCACAGCAATACATCAACGTAACTACTTTGTTATTGTTAGTGTTGTTATCATCTGATAGACGTTTTACACGGCGTTGTGCTTTGTGCTTTTATAAACATATTATAAACTCGCCTTTTAAGGAGACTATGATGAAATTGAAAAAAGTCCATGTCCGTTTATATATTTAATACGAATTGCTTATTAACATCATGATTCTAACCTACTGTTGCATTCCCATAACAATCCTTACATTATTGACTAAATAATAGTCCATTTAATTACTGTTACATCAACAACAACAAAGCAACAATATGATAGTGAATAAGATCTAAATCCCGTTCACTACGGGATTAAAACGTGCCTATGATTTAAGGAGGGCCTTTGAACTAAACAACATAGATTTTCTTTCTCTTTTTTACATCTGAGATTAAGGCACAGGGTGTTTATGTTTACCGTAATGGCAAAAGTTTGCATTTGTGAATAAAGTGATTTGTCACATTGGGAGATATTACAAATACTTCGTACTTTTGAACACACATTTATTAAACAACAACAACTAATCCGCTTATCCGTATGAATCCGCATCAGTGCAAGGTGAATCATCTTCTATGGCAGTATTACAGAGGCAAAACGTTTCATAAGAGTGTTGATCGCAATCAGCTTTAACAGAGAACAAATATAATTGTTGTCACATAGAAATATTGCTTCATACAAGAAAGGTTATTTAACAACATTGAGGCAATATTTGTAAGCCAGTCAAAATACCACTATCAGTAGGTTGTTTAATGTTTTCTATGTAGGATGTCTATGGCTAATACGTCCAGTCGGCCGCAGTATAACACTCTACCCATACCATTTATGCAGGAAAGACATTATCACAATAGTTTATTACAATCATGCATCATTTATGATAGCATCTCCATAATATTCATTATTGCATACATGTTTTATTTTCTCTCACTCAGCTTGTTTCTCTTATTGCAATAAAAGTTTCGGATACATGTCGTGATTAGGTGCCATTCTCGTATAAATAATCAAGCCATGCTAATGTTGTAAAGACTGGCCCCCTTAATCCTGCCAGTTGAAGTCACATCAGGACAGACCAAGGAGTAATTGATCGTGAGATCTTACGGCTTACAGGTCAAATAGAGAAAATTATAAATATATTATTAACTTAAATTATAAATTGTCTCTTTAAATAAAACCGCCTGTCAATAGCCACTATTTAAATAAAAATGAAGATTATCCTGCTCTGCGCCTCACCATATCAAATATATCATTATAATAAGCATTGCCCTGATCGCAAACATTTGTAAATGTATAAATCACTTGAAGTTATTTAACTTCAACTTCCAACTGCCACTTTTTCGAACATTCTTCCCGGTTATCAAGGTCAAGCAAAACACAGTGTCAAACTTGGTGTCAGTCTACTTTTAGATATGTGCATGTCAATAGAATTTTTGCGATGATATAATTAACTGGAGACTGAGTTTATGAAAGGCCATGGATCCCGTTAGTTTATTATTAGAGGCTTGATGCGCCAAACTGTATTCTTAGTGAAGTACATACAGGAATTCTCAAAACAATATATTCAAAGTATCTATCTCGCATGCATACAGCCATCTTATTACCGACGACATATGTGTTAATTTCCATTGTTATAATACATTTGGATAGTAAAGTCATTTTAAGTCACGATATTCTTCTAAAAAAACTTGAACATTATGGATTTCGAGGAACAGCTCTTAATTGGTTCAGTTACTGGGACCAATCTTATTCCTTGTATATATTAATGATATGTCGGTCGTATCTAATGTATTTAATACTATACTCTTTGCTGATGATACTTGTCTCCATTTGGATGGCAAGGATG
>JAVFBY010408711.1:0-14725 GCA_034781015.1 Tonicella lineata
TAGTACTGGCCAAGTAATGCGCGGACCGCGCTCTATTTATCATGTACTAATTCGTGCGGTTCCATTCGGTTCCGTATGGCCCGCGCGGTTCTGCCTATGCTTTTAACATGTGTCCATACCTACAACATAGTTGCTTTTTGCTCCCTTCTGCTACAACATGGGGCTATTACATATAAGGCATAGTACCCCCAAGTGCGGTGATCATACTACTTCGCAATGTTGTTCTCGCAATATAACCTGAACAGTCACAATGTATTTTGAAGCAACTGGGGCCATCTTGTGTCCCCATGTTGATACAAGCTACCATCGTACTGTTAACGTTGACTAAAGTCCACCAGGCTCTGCCGAGAGTGATCGACGGACCTTATAACTACCTCACTACAGGCTCATGTGTCCTACTCTAATGTGCTGAGGCCATAACCCCCTCATCGAGTTAATTGTGTTACCCGGAATAAATAATAAATAAATAAAGTTATCATCAGTGAAACAGTCGTGGTAGTGGCGAAAGGGCACAGTACACTGTCCGGTACCAGCCCCCATTCTATGTTGAATTTGATGTCCGGATTGAGCTGTGTCATCGCATTTAATTGTATCACCGGCTCAGCTGGATCAAGCCAAACCGACAGAGAGCACAAGAATCTTTCTGCGTAACGTCCAGCGGCGAATCCAAAAGTCTGCGAGGTATGTGTCCTTGTCTTACCGGACGACCAGACGAATTCCTTATGAGCGAATCGTCCAGGTAATAATGGTATTTGAATCCTGTGGCCACCGCCGGCACCGCTCACCTGGAAACGCAGAAATTTCCTGTGAGTAAAATGAATAGGGATATTGAGGTATGCATCCTTCTACCAGGAATGTCATCTATTCCCCCTTCCGACAGAGAAATCTGAATTGATCTGAAGGACTCTATACGAAAATACGATGGAAACGCCAGAAATTCTTTTTAAATTTTTGAGGTTGATGATCCTTCTTTTCTCCAAATCTCTTTTCTTTACCATTAGGGAAATCGGATTAAGAAGCTGGGAGATCCCCCGCCAGCTCTCGAGACGGACCGTTCTCACCACCTCTCTTTCTTCGATTCGATTCCTTTTTATGGAATTTTACGTTGCTGGAAATAACAGAGACGTGTGCTGAAGTATCTGACCTTCTATGCAATAAGGCAAGTGAGCGTCTTTAGATGACATCGCAGGTACGATGAACGAGACACCGCATGATGCCGACAGGCTCTAGCACAGCAGGCAATTAGCTACGACGAAGCTGCACCATTGAAGACTGTCTGAAGCTATTGACTGATCCAACAGCATGCACTAACTCTGTGCAAATGCTGAAAGGTCGCCTGGCTTGTGCCGCCGTCTCTGACAAACCAGCATCGAAGTTTCTTTTTAAAGTTTTTTTGACGGAGGCTTTGTAAAGCCTAGCCGGAAAAAACAAATGCCGTCCATCTTACCAACACTGGTGGTCTGCGGGGTTGAAGAGACGCTCCATTCGTGGCTTCCATTTTTAGCGGAGGCGTTTGTGAAGCCAGACCGGAAAAAGGTCCAATGCAGCGCCTGTAACAAGATTCTGGTGGTTTAGGGGGTTGGAGAGGCATCCTGCGTCGTAGAATAATATTCTTTTTTAACATAAGCATCGTGAAGCCAGTCCGGAAAACTGTCAGATGTACCTCCTTTATTAAGACGGGTGGTCTGAGAAGGGTGGAGAGACGCCTTGCGTCGAAACCCATTTTTTAACGGAGGAATCCTGAAGCAAATCTGAAAAAATGTTAATTGCAGCCCCTCTCTTAAGACTCTGATGGCCTGAGAGGGTTGGAGAGACGTCCTGCATCATAGCCTGCTTTTTTTTAAACAGACATCGTGAAGCCAGTCCGGAAAACTGCCAGATGCAGTCCCTCTATTTACCGTAGACTCGGGTTGTTACAGAGCGTTGGAGATGCATGTACGTACTGCGTCGTAGGTCACTTTTCCAATGGAGGCATCGTGAAGCCAATCCGAAAAAATGCCAAACCATGCAAACAGAGTTCAGATGAACAGTTTTCAGAACTATAATACATGTGGTACCCAAACTATTTGCTCTCATATCTAATATGTACAAATACATGTCACATATTGGCTTTAAAAAGGTGGCCATTTTGATATTTTAAAATGGTGCTCTAAATTTTAATGAAAAAAAAAACTGGCACCCTTTTTTTCTTAATCAGTGATGTTTTTAGGTGTTTTAAGACATAGGTGGCAAGAATCTACCCAAAACTTTGCTTTTACATAAGCCCACAGACTATTACTTTAATTGTTCATGTTGTTCATATTAGAGTTGGAAGCCCTGGTGACCTGTTGAATACAGATTTGAATCCGCGAATACCTGTAATTAAATTTCTTGTTGTCAGGTATTTGGAGTTCATTTCAGAGCATTAGGCACCTTGTCAGTCTATTCGTAACTTAAGTTTTGCATGAGTTGTGTCCCTTTTGGGCTGGTGAGTACCATATAGTTTAATATGTTTAATATAATAAAAAATATATTGTTATGACAAAAAAATAAAACCTATGATTCTGCTTGTCTATGGGACATTATCGCCAGAGGAGGTAATGCTTGAAAAACGACGGAAAGGGAGATAACTTTTGTAATTACGAAAATCCAGAATATTCTAGCCAGTGTGATCTCACGGATGGTCAACTATGGCTGACTTGGAGTCAGACTAATTGCTTTATACTATATGTTCTATGATTCTGCAGATCAAAGCACAGTGTATATGTGGTTTTGTTTTCGAAAACGCCGACCATTTCCTTTTATTGTCCTAAATATACAACATCGCAACATGATCTATTTAATGGAATACTTATTTGCGGCTTTATGGAAGACATAACGACCACGCTATTTGTTCGGGTGAAATTTTTATTACCAAAAATAGCGACATTGTCATCGCAACAATAAACTTCATTCACTCATAAAAAAGATTTATTTTAGGTGCGGACCCACTTTCGTGGACTGACCAATTGCTGGATGCACGCGATTGACCACTAATGTCTAAAATGATTTAAGCCTATTGTTATTTTAATCAAATTCATGACTGATTATAATACATTCCTTGTGATTATTTGCTTGTATTATTAGAAATCAATTATATTTAATTGAATAGAAAGTATATCATACGTTTAGAATTAACATTAATTTCACCCAGCACGTTTATACATTACAACGTAAATTTATGCATAATTCTTAATTTTACATTATAAAAGACTGTTAAATGAATATAAATAGTGAATAGATTGTAATATATTCTTAGTAACTAGGCCTACTTCTAAAGTTAATCATTTCTTGTTCACAGAATATTTCAAGAATGAAATTAAGCCGTGTGGTCTGCTGTGGACAGTTTGGTATAAAAAAGTGTATATATAAAAAACAAAAAGAGCACGGTAAATTTCACCTATGTATATTAAGAACAGCATATTTTGCAGACACAGCATTTATTTTTAAGAAAGAACAAATCTTTAGTTGTTAACAACACCAGGGTTAACTATTTTCTAAGACTCTTAGTTTTGCGGGTTACACCAAAATACAGACGAACAATGACGGGCTTAAATTTGTAATGTTGCGCATACGTATTTCCTCTGGAAATCAAGAGAAAAACAACAACAAAACAACGGCCTCGGGGAAGAAAAGACGGATAAATTGCCTTAGCATGAAAGATACAGGGCCAAACTATTGACTGGCAAAAAACTTGAAAAGTGTCCTCTGTTGATCACAAAGACAACTTTCCTTCTCTGTATCCTCTATATTTTCTTTTTTCAGTAAAATTACTAAAAGGGAGTTTGCATTTAGGGCCTACGTGTATCTTCGTATAGGTGGGCGACTCGATCGTTAATGTTGGCAAGGAAGATAAGTTGGACCCCGAAGTCTGTTTTACGACTTGGCCGGCATTGGCTATTTAAAAAAAGCTGTATTTGCCAGGTCCAGGACCGTTATAATTTTTGATCGACGGGTTCCTTAAATGGCTATATACAGACTATCTACGACGACCAAACAGCGGCCTTCAAATTAAATTTTACCTAGGGCTCATTCTACGTTATCTGGAAACCAACGAAGTGCGGTATTTTCACCCCAGTATAAACAACGCCGAACTTCTCGCTATCCCACATTTAATCCAAGACAAGACCACGCTGTCTACACTACTTCAAGACCACCCTGACAACACCACCCACGACCCGATGACCTGGGGTCGGCGCCAACGTTCAGACACCGAGTGGATGGTCGAGCACGTCGCCAATGTTGTCTTTTACGCTAACAAACTTCCCGGTCTCATAATCAGTAAAGCTCCCACGCAATCACCGACAACCTGTTAAACAACAGAGGCCTGCACATGTCTGGTGAGCGGCAAGCACGACCCCTACATCGACATCTGTGCTTTTTAGAAGCCTGGCCATCGACCTCAAATACGTCTCGCCACAAAACTGTGGCATTTCAACCCAGGAGTATTTCCACCAATACTTAGCACAACAAGAGACGAATGCCAAGCATTTCCGTGGGTTTCCCATCACCCAACTCGACGCTCTAGATAAGCTCTACACCGTGAACATTGAGGTGTATGACGATGCCAGCGATGAGGCGGTTGTGACGCACGACCGGGCTGTATGCCGCCTTTGAGGTTTGGTATGTACAGCACCATCATGACTTTGAATTTGTTCGAGCTGCATTTCAGCTACGTTATTGACAATGGACAAGGGCTACGCCCACCAGTACTAGTGTTGTCCGTGCAAACAACGCTTCGACCTAGCCTTTAACCTACACCGCCACTGAAAAATATGCGACGTCATCGTGAAGAAAGTGTTCCCTGGTGGGGAGTGCCACCACACACCGACCATCATGGACGAGCTCATCGAGGCCGGAATCCTTATACCGCCGAACCATCGCTCATTCCCTTACCGGGTTTTGATTTCGAGGCCTATCTCGAACCTTTGGGTGCGTCTGATAACACAAGGAACAGTCACACGGAATGGATTGATCGACACATCCCCGCGAGCGTTACCGTTAACGCCAACGTCCCGGGCTATCAACAACCCCAATGTGTTTTGTCGACCGGTGACCCTCACAACTTGATCGCCATCTTCGTGGAGTTCTTAAACACTATCAGTGCTGCCAGCTACCGCTTCATGTTTGAGAGGTTTGCCCATGTCATTCGGGAATTAGACGCCCGCATTCAACCATAGATACATGGAGAGCCTTAACCAAAACCACCACCCTATGACAGTGTCTTGAAAGCGATGTTATTGAAATTCCGTCCTGAGCTTCAACCCTGGTAAATATGACTTTAACATGGTGAAGCGCTACATGTGTCCTTACCTAGCACATCAAGACACGCTCAGGTAAGTCATCAAGAAACAGTAGAGCCAACCGGGCTGACCCTTTACACCGCGCCAAGGCCCGGACCCAAAGCCAACTGTTGGACGCTGTCCGTGAGAAGGAGATGGTTGGCTTTGTAGTATGCGACCTTCACATCCCTGACCACCTTAAGCTGACCTTTGCTGAATGTCCGACCATTTTAAAAAACACCATGGTCTCTCGGGCTGATATCGGGGACCACATGAGGACGTATTCTGAGACCCACGGTATTTTAACCCAACCCCTACGCATGTTATTTTGTAGTATGTGGGGGCAGAATATCTTACTGGGCACGCCACTCGTTCAATGGTATCTCAGTCACGGTCTGGTCGTGACAAAAATCCACCAGGTGATGCAATACCAGCCAAGTTTATGTTTCCAACCCTTCGCTGACCACGTGACTGGGGTTCGTCGGAACGGTGATGTGGACCCCTCCAAGAAACTCATCGGGGAAAAGGCAGCGTATGGCAAAACTATCACCAATGTGGACAACCATACAGAGGTCCATATTTGTGACACGAAAGCGTCTCGAAGACGACTCAACTCACACCGGCTTCGGCAGACGACAGCAATCGACGACGATACTTTCGAGATCAACTGTAGTTTAATAACGGCCAAGTATAACGTCCACTTACAAATAGGGTGTATGGTCTTACGATGAATTCAAGGAGAAATGTTTTGATCAGAATAAGTGGGATTCCGCGTACATGACCGTGTCACGCCCGGATTGGGATTCCCTCGTCATGCATGAGTGTCGTGACGCCTACAAGGCAGAGCAAAGCCTTTGGTTACCCCGGCATGACCGCTACGATTTAAACAAACGCACACCTGGGTTTGTTCAAAGAGGAATGGATAGGAATGTTATCCCTGTGGTTCAATACATACTATTGTTTAGGCAGCGGTGGTGGCAAGTTCTCCTGCGAGAGTGTCAATCGACACGGCGTCACCATGTCAACGCATTGCACCGTACTGGAGACTCAACAGAACGGTGTCGGCAATTACCGATGGATGCACCTCTTCGGCCGCGACAACGAGATGTGGTATAAAAGTCAGCAGTAGGCGGCCGTTACTTACTTTTATGGTAAGCGGAAAGTTTTAGAGGACGGTGTGTCCTCGACCTACTTGGACATTTAAAACAAACCGACCTCCACCGACCACCCACTACAACATGCATCACGACCAGAGATCTACTATGACAACTACCCCGAGCCAGACCTTACCTCGAACCAGACGAGCCAGCCCCGTGGAGAATCTGGATATGACCGTCCTTCCGGAAAAATCCTACAGAATCATATAGGATTTTTTCCTGTAGGATTTTAGAAATCCTAAAGGATCCTATAGGATTTGACAAAACAATAAGTTTACATTATAATTTCTAAATTCTAGAAATCCTATAGGATTTTTAAAAAACTGGATACCTGTAATAATCTTATAAGATTTTCAGACCAAAAATAAAAATCCTAAAATTCATTTTTAAATGAAAATTGATTTTAATGTCAGGATGACAGACAATACTATAAATACTCCAACATATTCTGACGGGTACATGTACATCACACTGGCCCAGAGTTGGCGCTTAATTAAAAACCGATAATCAGCATTTAGCCCTTAGATTAACAGAAATGAATCCTATAGGATCCTATAAGATTTAAAACCTATAAGATTTTGTCCGTTTGTAAACGGAGATCGTCCGGTGTGGCTTGCTTCAAGTCAATGAGTAAATACCCGTGGGCTACCCGGGTGGCGTCGGCAAAATTATCCCGTACAAACTTGGTGTGGCCCGGATACATCTGTTTATTAACACCACGAGGTATAGGGCGTTTGAACTGATGGTGCGATGGCCTTTCTCTGAATGGAATAAATTTTGCACACGATGCTCACGTTCCGGTGATGATTCCCTTTGGTAAAGGTCTGTGAGACGGTCGTCGGCTTCGGCCATGAGATCATCCACCACTACTAAGGTATTGACACTGGGCTCAAACATGTGCAGATCGGGGACGCCTTCGAGGAATTCGACTGTCGGCATGGTGTCATTCAGCGATTGCCATTTTCCGTAAGACCACACGATCCGAAGGGGTGCCGAGTGGATGAGCGTGACCGGATAGATCAAGGCTGTAAAGGGGTGTTGGAAACGTGTCTCCATTCCGATTCAGAGCGTAGTGTTGCGCGGTGTAGGTGGTGGCCACTTGACCGAGCAGGGGTACAATATCGACGTAGAAGGCACCCGACCACACACCTAAGGTGTGTGAGATACCGCACACCACACCCCTCCCAAGTCACTATTGTGTCGACAGCGCTGGATCCACAAGTGGTTGCGCATGCATTCTGAGTGGTGTTCTGGGTGAAGGTGGTGTTTTGCGTGTCGCTGCTGCGATATCCATGCTTGGTGGGCGGTCTTGACTGTGTCGACGGTGCCTAGGTTGTGTTTTCTTGACTGTGTCTTCTTGACGGTGTCTTCCTGACGGTATCTTCTTGACGGTGTCTCCACCTTGATCAAGTCTCGCCGACTGCATGTCTATATGTCTTGGCGACAGGGTCGTACTTTAGAGTCGGTGCAGTGGGTCAGGCTCTTAAATACGTTTAAAATCACTCACTTAAATAATTGATGGTCGCGGGCCACTCAATCCATTTGACCCAATGGTAGGTCCGACGACGTCGTGTCTCCGTCATGAGACGCTTTTCCACCTGGTAGTAACCGTCGGGGCTTGTGGTCACGTGTTGTAACTCGGCCTCGTAAAACGTCCCCGCTAAGACTACTCCGTTTAAATCCTCAAGCGTGTACACGAAGAGGCGACGGGTGTTGCTTTGTGTGATTCGGAAGTGTTCCGTGCTCCAACTGGGTATGTAGGCTTTTTCAAACTGCCCTTTCAATTTACTGATCCGTAATAGGTCCCCAACACGAAAGCGGTCTTTTGTGGTTGATGGTACGGGCTCCGTCCCGTAGAGACGTCGACGTACAACCGCTTGATGCTGCACCGTGACCTGTACGGGGCTCTACCAATACTGCGGTGAAATGCGTTGCTGTAGTCGAGGACTAAGTACGACACGACATCGATGTACCGCCGTGTGTAGGTGGTTGTGAATTACTTGTACTTACGCCCTTTAAATGTACGATTGAAGCGTTCGACCACCGGCGCCTTCGTTTTGTTCCAGGTGTGAAAAAAGAACACTTGATGCTCGTTTGAGCGCACACGCCTTTGGTTAATTGTTTTAATACCAGTACACGGTCTAGGTTCACTTGACCATCCTCAGAGAGCCCAGAGACAACACTTTTATACCCGCGTAAGTCTTGTTCTGGGCATACGAGGTGTCACTAACAGTGGGGTGACGGTGGTGTAAAGATAGTCATACCGCGATGGAGGTTCACGGCACAATGATCGATCAAGGCCGAGATGTCTTTTTTATCCACCGATCTTACGAGGTTTTTTGACGTTAGTTGTCAAGCGGTTTGAGTCTACCCAGACGTCCAACGTCATACGAGTGTGGCTAGACGGTGACATTGTGCAAAACCGATGCGAGCTGACCTACGGACAATCAAGTCGCATTGATATCGCATTCGTTAGTGGTATATGGCTCGGCGTTTGATACCTTAGATAAGACACACGGAGATAACCCTAAGACTATAAGGACTAAGACACCCTATTACAAAGTACGGGCCACTATACGATATTGATGCTAGCTGATCTACGGACAAACAAGTCGCATTGACATGGCATTCGATAGCGGTGTATTGATCGGCGTTTGATACCATAGATAACACATACTTAGATAACGGCTAAGAATATAAGGACATTCGATAGCGGTGTATGGATCGGCGTTTAATACCATAGATAACACATACTAAGATAACGGCTAAGAATATAAGGACTAAGAGAACACACAACAAACAAAAATATATATTTTTTCAATTAATAACTAAAATTGAATTTAAAAAAAATACTTGAATTAAATAAAGTGAAAGTTAGAAAACAACTCTTTTACCCTCTAGAGGTGTGTCTGTAACGTGGCATACAGTTAAGCGAAGTGTGAGTTAGGGAACATATCTTGTGTCAGGGGCTGGACGTGTGTCTAAATAGGCAGTGTAAACCTTCTCGAAATCCGGACTGTGCTTTCGTGTGGCATTGGTTGGGGATGTGAGACGAAGCTCGTTCATGCGTATGGGTGGTGCCGTATTCTGGGTACAGATGTTGGGGGGTTGATTAAAGAAGTCGTTGACGAGTATGTATTAGATTGACTCGTTGAGGCACACACCGAGGCGCGAGGGAAAGGCACGACCTCGCTGTAGACCATCCAATGTTTCAGATGAATGACGAATTGTCGAAGTAGGGTTGACAAAGGTGTACATCATCGCAGAGGGGGGCATCTTTTGGTTTGGTACGCTTGTTGTCTTCGTCGACCTCGGATGGTGGTGTAGCCACAGATTGTATAAGCCGCTCTACACAGATGTCAATCAGGGCACAGCGGATCCATCTGCTGGCATGCATAAGATCAAGTTTCTCTTTTTCTTCCCCTTAACCGAAGACATCCTGGTGTTGTTGTTATTGCTGTCTCGCTTAGGCATGGTAAGGCGTCTAGATGGCTGGTGGGTTGGCTTCTGAAGTAGCCTGGCTTTTTTAGTAGACTGGCTTCTGGCAGTACTAGCAACAAGAGTGTGGTGATAGGACGAGGAAAAAAATGTCAAGTAGATTGGCGTTAGGTATCATACAACGAGGTGTTGAATGCCAGTGAATGTATTTTTCTTCGCCTTTTATACAAACCGGTCCAAGAGAAATTACCAGTTCCTATTTAAGAACACATGACCTGACCGTTGGCTGGGTACAAACGCACGTACGACGTCACTTATTGGTCTGAATTTCCGACACCTGATTGGTCAAATTCCGTCCACATCCCAGGCTGCTCATTGAGCCAATCATGGCCGAGTTTCAATCCTGTTTTCGAACACAGTGAATCGCTTCGATACTACATATATAACATTGAAGCCTATCTCTTACCATGACAGCCTAGGTGCATACACTGTCGGCTATGCAGTGCGATATGGGGTCATAGAGTATTGGAGTTGCGTGGTTCATTCACCTCCTATCACCCCTGTCTTTATTTTGAACTTAAGAAGCGATAAAAAAACTGAGTCTGATTCGTGGGCTGCTCGTTTGGATGTAGGCTTTTAAAGTCTGCCAGTAGTAGACATCATCGCTACTCGTCATACTCTGGGTTTATGTGTGATTGTATGCATCGTAGTTCGTCTCTTTCGAACTTGTTTGCCTTTCCGTTTCGATTTGGATGGACACTTTCTCAGTCTCTCGGTCGTGGACATAGTGGCTATTTTTGTCAAATGATGGGTGTGTACTAAGATACAGTTGCTCAGTATATTGTATATATATAATTTTATTTTCAACCGCCACGGTTCTGTAACACTTACGGGTGTTATCGCACGGTAAATTAATAAATTTAAAAAAAAATGCATGTATGACTTCAAGCTGTGGGTAGGTGATGTAAACAAATGTACCGACCCGGCAAGATTTAAACTCGCAACCATCTGCTTCGAAGACAGACGGCCTATTCGCTTGGCTACCGGATCAACGAAGTAAACACTTCTTATTTTCAACTATATTTTAGGAGAACAAAGTATACATACATGGAAGCTGTGGGTGCGCTGTTAAATATTCAAGCAATACAATTTAAAATATATATATCTATACACAATGATATAGCGTAGGCCTTTCGGGTCCGTGGTATAGTATAGGGCTTTGGGCTCATGGTATACCATTGGGCTCTGACTACATTTAAAATAAATGAAACATATAGAGCTATACAGATTGTAAAGGTTATATGTAATAGGGTTTTCTTTTCAAAAAAATAATTAAATAAGCATAGGGCTACGTATAGAACACAACACAAGTTTAGCTACAAGTTGAGGTTAAAGAGGAATAAACTAATGACACTATAAGTCGAAGTCAAAACTGGGTTGACATCGTGTTTGCCAAAATAATCCCAGATGGCTCAAGTTCTATAGATGTATACATTTGTTGCCGTTTTTTAAATGTGACGTCATATGTTTACATATTATTGTTCGTGACGTCGTGACAGTGTATGACAGTACATACAAGATTCATGTGCCTGAAAAGCTTGCTGGTGAAGTGATGACGTCATGACGTCACGGCTAAAGCACAGCTGCGACTGTGTAATGTATACTTTTTGTTACAATTTGGTAGACGGTCGTCGACAGTGTAGAATGTTATAAGAAAGGCTGACATGTTAAGAGATAGGCTGCAATGTTAATTATGTAGTAACTATTTTGTGCATTTTTTCTTTTAAAGGAGTCTTTGTTAAAACAAAAGAAGTAGCAATGATGAGTACGTCGACGCGGGTTACGGTTAAGAAATGAACCATTCTGTCTACAACGGTAAAGAGTAGGGTCGAGAACAGTGATTATCAAAATGGCGTCGAGCTGGCCTACCTAATGGATGAGGTAGACGAGCCTAGCATGACGATACACAAAGTAATACAATACATCATTAAATAATTAAAGAATTAAATAAATGAAAAAAATATATATAAATAAAAAAATAAATACAAAGAAAAATAAAATTTACAAATACATAAAGTATTCCAATACACTGTTAAATCATTTAATAATTAAATACATTAAATTAAAAAATAGAAATAAATTAAAAATATAAATTTCCAATAAAAAATAATAAAAAAAAATTCAACACCAGAATCCATACACAGCCCTATCTACTATAACATGTAGACAAAATCCCATGCTATTCATATAAATACCTTGTGCGTGAAGCGTTATCTGCTACAACATGGTGCACGACAGGCTAATACATAACTACGTTGTGAAGAGCCGCTATCTCTTCAGCCTGGTGCGTGAAGCGCTATAACTTGAATAAGTAGCGTCATATGTTTACAGCTACTTGTGTGTGTGACGTCATGTCGGCATAAGCAGAGGGGAACAGAAGTCCTATCAAATATATCATGTAAACAGAATCCAACGCTATACAATAGGAAAAAAAGCCTAACTGGAATTGCCCCATGAGACTACTATAAGCTGGGAAAGAGACGCCTATCTCTACAACCTGGTGGGGCGGATGTATAACATGAATCTGTGGTGGAGCTGGTGGGTATCTCTACAACGTGGTGGAGCGTGTGTATAACTTTAACACGTGGTGCGCAAGGTGCATATCTCTACAACCTGGTGGATCGGGTGTATTACATAAATATGTTACGGGGCGGGTGCGTATCTCTACAACCTGGTGGTATAAACATTTGTCCATAAATTAAAACAATATCTTCGAAATGAATTATTTTCAATGTATACTTAGTTTGTACGAGCGAAGAGAAACCATGCTAAAATTCAAACTCAAATTATGAGGGCGTGCCAACCGGTATTGTTAGAGTACCATTGTTCGTCACTCGATTAAAAAAGCGGAATTTCACCTATATAACTCACAAGCCTTCTTAATGCTAATCAAAGCCTTGTTATACGGGAGTAGCCGCCCCTTTATTTTAATATTCTGGAAGGGTATTTAAATTGAATACTTTTTTTTTTTAAAAGCTTTTTTTCCCTGGGAGCAGTGAGAATATCTCATATTGCTTCCAAACAACAATTTACAAATAATTACATATTTTAATGGTGCAAATAGAATAAAGTGCAGCAATATTGATAAAATAAGGTGCAAGAAGGGTGGCTGAGAAACTGTACATTTTGAATTAAAAAAACTGAAATCAGTCGAGAATATTAACATTGACGATGTATTTATGGTAAATAATACACCACACAGGTTTAAATCAGTTATTCATTATTATAATATGTATGCAGCTCCTCTATATAAACAAACGCATACATTAATTCTGGAAGGGTATTTAAATTGAATACTTTAGTTACTTTATCTTTCTACTTAGCCTTGGAAGTTGGGGGAGGAATTAACAAAAAGCTTGTAATTTCTGCTTCTTGAGAAAAACAAGTATAACTCATGTAATTTTATAATAACTTAAAAATACATTATTTTGGACGACCATATCTCTTTAAAGGGGTCAACACAAGCGACCAATGAAAACACATTTTACAGGAAACTGTATCGAAAGAAGATTTCCGATTCGTGAAACATATTTAATTCTGAAAATAAAGTCTTGTAAATACGGAGGCTATGCCTTAGTAATGCTATGACAAGAATAAATTGCGATAGATTCACCATTACGGTTTCTTCAGATTCGTGTTCATTCAGATTCAGAATACAACAACAACATCGCTTCTAACAATGCCACGAGCCTCAAGTGCGCGTAGAACATTAGCTTACTCAACACCTCGCTTTTTGATAGAGAAACCATGTTTTCGTTTAGGCCTAATATATAAACTTCATTTCAATTACTTTTTTTTCTATGTAGCCGATGTTGTCCAAGAATAATAACATGGGAAACTTTCACAATAGAGCCCTATCTTTTTTTCTTCAAATTCTATAGCATTTTTTTGTTGTGTGTAAAAGTACTCGTACAGAATTATAGGATTGTCATGTTCACCGGTGTTGTACAGATACAGACCGTGTGGTTATATACATAACAACGTTGGCAGTCTAGCGGTGATTATTAGCCAGTGTTTATGGCTGTTCAACAAAAGCAAAACCAACCTTCGCCGCCTTTGGCTACTCGGATTTTGACTACTGTAAATGCCTTTACTTTCGCAGGTGTAAACTTTCGCAGATTTACCAAAAATTCATTTAGCGGGGTTGTTATTTTCGCGGATTTTAAATAAAATAACAACATCTGGATAATGATCTGTTATTTACACTAGTAAACATGGTAATTGACAAATTAAAACAAAATAACATCTTGCCGGTAACTGTCCCATCTGCACACAAGCGTTGCTAATCCACAGGGTGAGCAGTATTCACTGCATGCGTGAATAATTAAAGTTAGCATGGTTTGACTAGCATCATGACAGTTTAAGAGAATTGTGAAGCCATTCAGCACTGGTCTTGTATTACGCCATGTACTAGTAAATACTTCTGTGTCCGTATAAGCTTACTTAATGCCTAGGGGGTAAAAAAAACTCTAACCAGCATGAGCTGGTAAAATTCCAATGTATTGGTGACTCTATTCCGCGAAAACGGCAAGATAAAACAAGTTGTCAAAAACTTGAATAAGCATATTACCATTACCTCTGATTTAAATCACATCATTCCGATACCACAACAGAGAATCAAAAAACTGCACTGAGATAACAATACAACTTTTATATCTATATTTTCTGGGTTTTTTTTTCAATGATAGTGCTCAACCAAAACATAATACGAGTAATGAACTGTGCTGTTGTGACAAACCACCAATTGCCTCTTTGCCGTTATATTAGTAT
>JAVFBY010408822.1:0-14723 GCA_034781015.1 Tonicella lineata
GACACAAGTGCCTCAAACTATTCATCATTACCAGAAGTCCATTAACTAGAAGTATGCAACTGCCATATAGATAGGCTCACCGGCATTGTGGACCGAGCACTCTGTTTTAACGTATGATGTGATATGTCACATCATACGTTAAAACAGAGTGCACGCAAGGAAATCGATTGGGACAGTCTGCAAGTAGTCCGCGGATTGTAGGCTCGCAAGATACAGAGTAGACGAGGATTTAAAGACCAGCATTCCGCATTATAAAAAAGTCAACGGGCTGAAATCTGATGTCACTATTATTTGCCCCTCCTCAATGCCGTACACATAGACTATATGGGAGCTGCATACTTCTAGTTAATAGATTTCTGTTTTTACCTATTAAATAAGTGTATGGAAGAAATTAAGTAGGGTTTTTGTTACCCCACATTCTATGAGATGCTCCAACACTTACCCTAGTAACGTAATTACAAGAATTACGTAATTATTAGGAGATAGTTTATCGTCCAACCTTATCATGCATAGAGAAAGAAGCCATCTTCCTACGCCGCGCAATTCTAGCGAAAACCCGCCGTAGGCGAGGCGAATTTTTTCTGTCTAAACCTATAAAACAAAGAACAGAAGTACTCCCAATCCAAAAAATGGATGTATGTGGATCGGAGGTGGGATCGTGAGGTATGTATTGAAGCATCTCATAGGATGTGGGGTTACAAAAAAACCTTCTCATTCTATTTCAATGCATCCCAATACTTACCTTAGCAACGTAATTACAAGAATTACTTAACTATTAGGGGAAACCCGAATATGTGGTAACCCCAATGGCGGGATGACATCCAAAGGTAGTGACGACAACCACCTCATACAGAACCTAAATAAATTATGACGTGAATAAATATAAATCCTGGAAAAACACAGGTCGTCATAATAGTATAAAAGTACCGGGAATAATACGGGCTGACATAGCATACTTAATCATGTTTGCGTAACGGCTACTTGGGGTAAGCCTGGCTTGCTTCCCCCGTGCTGTTGGGGGTACCTGTTCCATTTTGGACTTTTCACTTGGCCCAGTGAAAAGAGAAGAGGGGCATAGTGGCGCTGTCAATCCTGTACGTAACCATCTCAATACTAGTAGAAGTAGTTGCTCGCTCAAGGAGATCATACCTCACAAAGGTAGATTCCCTTCTCCATTGAACAACGTCTAAAATTCCATTCATAGTAGCCCCTCTAAAACGGATTCGGATGATGAAACCGCACAGGTCTCATGAGCCTTAGCAAAAAATAAAATCTTGTGTCCTGGCTGCAGAATACACTATCTGAATAATTTCAACAATCCATCTACTAATGGTGTCTTTGGTTGCCGGTTTATGGTTATTTACTTGGTGAGTTATCCACAAATGATTGTGATACGTACACAAATGCTAAGTAGCATAAAGATAGTACTTATTAGCTCGCACAGGACACAACAATTTATCGTCAAGAGAAAATTTCCCCCAAATGCGCCAAAACTAGGGGTTGTGATGGGGAATTTGATGGTCTCATTTTTTGCTAAAAACTCTGCCCTTTAGAGAAGTACATGTAGCATGCCTTCGCCTGTAAATACTAAACGATCTTTTTCAGCTGACAAAGCATGGATCTCAGAAAATCTTTTAGCTGACGCTATTGCAACAAGAAAAACAGTCTTAATTGTCAAGATTTTAAGACTAACTTGATCCACAGGTTATAATGGTTAGTTTCGTTAGTACATTTAACACTAAATCCAAGTTCCATGCAGGATGAAGTTTCTTAACCCGAGGTCGAAGGTGAAACATTCCTTTGATTTAGTCATCCAGAGGTTTCCTCTGTGTAGCTCTGGAGCCGCCCTGAAATCCAGGATGTATAGTTGCAATAGCTGATATGTAGCCATATATAGTGATCGGCTACAAGTATTGGACAGCTTCCAGCCAGTCAGATGGAGCATGTCTGGATCACTGTGAACCCGACGCCCCTGGCATTGCGGTAATCTGGACGGTGCGTTAATAACCGCGCGAAGTCTACGATTAAATCGAGTAGGCCTCCGAATCGAGACCGTATAGGCCAATAAGCGACTATTAGAACCACCACGCATGGTTCTGTCCTTATTTAGTGTAGTACCTGAGGTACTTAAATTGCCGGGGGAAACGTGTAGGCATACATAACCCTACACGGAATCGATAAAGCATCCACAGATAACGCCAGCGGATCCGGTAACAGGCTCACATACTCTGGAAGCTTTTTGTTGTTCTGAGTGGGAAACAGGTCGACATGAGGTGTCGACCAATATCAAAGAACTGTCGAAGAACAATTTCGCTCAATTACCACTCCGTCGCCCCAACTATTTGTCGGCGTGACAGGACGTCGGCCAGTACATTACGAGAGCCCGGAATGTGCGCTGTTCTCAGTGAAATCCTTCGCGCTAAACACCACTTAAAAATAGTCCACACCATCATGCAAAGCTTGCGTGACCGAGTTCCGCCCAGTTTGTGATTGGTGCCTGGTGATTGTCCGGCTGAGGTCCCCAACCGTCCAAGGAGGCGTCTGTGAAAATGGCTATTTCCGTCTCTGGGGGTGTAGAGGACAACCAATTATTAGGTTGTTTCTGTCCCTTAACCAGCGAATGCCTGTCAAAACAGATGGTTGTATAGGAATTGGCTGATACAGGTGCACCGCGCTGGGCCTACAAAACCACAGCAGATAATCTGTATTGGTGTCGAAGCGGACCGAAGGGAACCAATTCGTCCAGACTGGCTAACCTGCCGAGAAGTCGCAAGAACTTCCTTGCTGGAAGAAACTGGGAAGTTAAAAACTTCTGTAAGATTTATTCCAACAGCACTAGAGCAATTGGCGCTGACACGAACACCCCTAGTGTGAGATCGAACTGTACCTGCAGATGAATAAATAACTGAGATGGGGGCAGTGCGGATTTCGGCAGGTTGACTTTCCATCCGCTCTAAAGAGCTAACGATAAAGTCAGTCTGGTTGCATGGACTCTAGAGACGTATCCTTGATTTGCCAATCGTCGAAATAACCTCTAATGTCCACACTGTTTCTCCGGGTTAAGACTGTAAGAATCTCCACCACTCGAGTAAAGATCTGAAGTGTCGACGTGATCCTGAATAGGGGCAGGTCTCGCCGAGAATGATTTGGCGTTTTGGTTCCAAAGTCCTATCTTTTAACATTAGAGTCAAATTTCTTTTTCAATTCCCGACGATTTGTTAGTCAAATAACACAAACAACTTAATGGAACTCATACTAAACTCGATAAATAAAATTGATTTAAGCCAAATTTGGCGTTTAATTTATGTTTCTTTCTGAAAAATGGCAAAATATCTGGTGATGATGTCATTGAAATCGGCTTTGCCGCAGTGAGCAGTTTACAAACGAATCACGCCAATCCTGTTCATGAAAGAGTTCTGTCACTTTAACATTTCAATTTATCCATATATCATTACTGGAGAAGAAAACTCTTCGGTTTTATATTTCCTTTGTATTTATAATTAATATAAATGAATAACTCTTATATTTTAGGATAGTTCGTCTCTTTGTTATAACCCTGTTGACAAATCACGCCGACAGCGTTTAACATGTGTTGTTGTTGTTGTTGCGGTCTGACATATTTTATTTCGAAGAGAGTGTTAAAATAAAAAGGATTTTAAAAAATTTGAGGAGAGCAAACTATTTCAATGGGCCCTATTTATTATGGAAATCAAATGAAATGACTTATTTTGCGTGGAGAAAGGTACTAACCATCAAAAAACTAGTCCCATTCATTTGACATGCTACCAAAACGAGGCTTGCAACCAGTAGCTTAAACCAAAACGAGTACTAAGCGAGGCTTGGGACCCTATGGAAAAGCTTGAAACTCCCAAATTTGACTGTCTATTGTAAACCGTAGATACTTTCTTGAGTTCTTGTGAATTGCAATGTGGAAGTATGCATCCTTCACATCTATAGAAGTCGCCCACATGCCAGTTGGAAGACTGGCCCGCACCGACCGAAAAGTTTCCATTTTGAACTTCTCAATCAATATAAAGCGGTTGAGTAGTCGTAGAGTGAGGACCAGTGGCCAACCCCGGCTCTTTTAGACACTTGGGACATTCTGCTGTAAAACTCTGGATCCTGAGATGGATTCAAAACTTCTCGGGTGGCATGCTTTGCCACCAAAGAAGCTACCTTCTGTCTAAGACAGCTGCTCTTTCGGGACATTGAGGTAAAGGGGTCACCATAATGGTCCTTGTGAATGGCGGTCGAACTTCTGGGCTTGATCAGTTTATTCGATAACGGTTCATTACTATGTGCCGGACAAAATTGATCTGTGTAAATTATGATCCACCAATGGGCGAATGTGAGTGTGGCCTCCTACCGGTACTTCCGGTTTTTGATGAAGTATTATCACATCCGGGTGGGCTTCCTCTGTTCTTGTGAAAGGAAACAGGGGACCAGTTTCTTGAGTGATGCACGGCTTGTCTGAGACGTAAGGCTTACCTCCTGTCCGCTACAGTGGGTTTGGTGGATAGTGAAGACTTCCCCTTAACCTTTCCCTTACTACGGGTACCACGCCTATCCTCAGCGAAGAGTTCGTCAGTACCAAAAGACAAGTCGATCACATTAGCTGAATGATCTTTTGAGCCAAGGCCAGACTGACAGAAAAGTCTACGCCTGGCCAACTGTCTCCTCCCCCCCTGGCGATAACTCGAGTCAGGAGATTTAAACCAGTAGCAGTTGGCAGTTGCATAACCTGGTAAAACTGGCGCGGGTTGGGAAACCGAAACTGTTGACCCCTCGCCAACTGGCTTAACCACAGCTGTAGGACAATCCTCCCCCATGGACTTAAGCTGTGACACTGTATCATCGGCGGCTCGCTGAAGAGCGGCCACACGTAATGCATGCGTCAAGCGATATAAGTGATTGAATGTTCATATCCAAGCTCTTGTCGAACACTCAGCCGATCGGAGCTCCATCTCCACGGACCGCCTGGTAGCATCAGCAGGAAGTAAATCCTTGTGATAAGCCCGGCCTATAAGGAAGGAATGCGGACTGACGTCCGACTTTTGAGGCCTTCTCCAGCCCCGCTTGACCTTGGCTGTTAGCCCTCGAAACAGCTCATTGAATCCAGGGGCGGGGGCAGCAGCTCTCAAAGCGTGCATAAGCTGACTGCGAATCTGCCGACAAAGTGCCCAGCTGTGGCCTCTTGGGCGGTGGATTTCCGTCAATATAACTCTTGTGGGTTTATGCTGCTTAGGGTTGGAAGAGATTTCACAAACTTCAGCAGCGTACATCAGAACCCTCGTCCAAGGGACTACAGGGCCTGATGTGGCCCACTGGGTATCTACTGTTGCGCCTTAGCGCGTAAGCAACCCAAACCAATCGCTGGGTCGATTGTGGGGAGCTCCTGGCCATGCTATTAACGAACGGCATGTTTAGGCACAGGGTCAACCTCTGTTAGCTCTGGGAGCGCATCGGCGCATCCTGGACCCCAACACCACACAGTCGCAAACCAATGCGCTAATGTGGTCTGTCCACAGAAGTCTTCCATGCTACTGAAAAGATATAAAATAAGGATATTAATGGTTAAACATACATGATCCAATAAAATAATCATGTCCTATACAATTATAAGGTCCTTTCGGGGTATAATGAAACATGTAATAGGACAATAAAAGGCACGCAAAAATCCAGTATGGAAATACGAAAATTACTTGTGATATCTAAATGGACATAGAACATAACCCGCAGCTAAGAAAGTACAGAGTAAGAGTCCATTCAAATAAAAAATAAAAATAAAAAATTACCATATCCCATGAACATTGTGATAAAATTGTGCAAATTTAAACGATGAGCACTAAAATATCGAACCACATCAATAAATTAGCCATAGGGAAGCCCCCTGTGTTATATCTCATCATGAAAACACCGTGGGTTAAATCTCAAATACACGTAAAGCTTTAGCAACAATCGTATCATACGGGACTAAGTCAACCAAACTATAGCCATAATACAATGAAATAGGCTACAAATGCGCTACCACACACAAGTAAACGTAAAAATGATGTTCATGAAATATATCGTTAGAGCTAGGGACTTATCGACCACGAACCACTTACATAACACAAGACAACATGTGCGAACCAAGCGGGCCGCCATGTTGAATATCGATCGACTGACATTGATTTACACATCTTTATTTAGATAAATGAGGGTAAAAAATAGAGCGAGAGCATGATAAATAAACCGGAACAGAATACAGGATTACTCACGAACCGAACCAGGGCAAAACTCAGACACTGAAATGATATTCCGTTCTTCCTAAAGTGTTGCAGGGAAGGCAGAGAAACATATCTTTATCATGTACATAGACGAAAAACTGGCCTCGCCTGCGGCGGGATTTGGCGAGAATACCGAGGCGTAGGAGGAGGTCTTCTTTCTCTATGACATGATAAGGTTGGGCAATAGACTCCTAATCTCCTAATAGTTACGTAATTCTTGTAATTACGTTACAAGGTAAGTATTGGATGCATTAATATAGAATCAGAGTATCGCGTAAATATAAATTTCATTATTATTCTACCTTAAATTGGTTCAAATGTATAATCTCCCAATGGCAAATACAGATGTTAACAAATACTATTACAGAAAGCTTTAAATAAGCTCTGCGTGTTATTTAAGTAAATGCTGAGATTTTTTAAATTTGAATTACCTAACACACAAATGCATTTTATTTCAACATTAGTGTTCCCAAGTAGCCAATGTATGTACTCTTGTCGGAGAGACTAGAAATAAGAAAAGAACAATAAATATTGAAATTTATCCCCAATCGATCCTGAGTCACAAAGATTACATTTTCTCTTGTGCCTGGGTACAGTTTTCCACATTCCTATTTCTATTGGTAGTCTATATGGGTCGCACATTGTAAGAAATTATTTAAATAGTTAGGATTTTCTTCCAAATGTTGGTAGTAAATGCTCATTTTAGTCTTATTACTTTACCTGTACTACAATCCAACTCATCAGTCTCATCCCAGCAGTCCGGCCGTGTGTCACATCGCGCCTCTTTCCTGATGCACTGACCATTTGGGCACGGATGATCACTCTTGTTCAGACAACTTTCAAATTCGCTCAACCCTTAAATTATATTTGTTCACAATTTATATCAAAGAAGGTATACCCAACAAACAACTTACACCAGAATTTGTTTTAAAAACATTGTTTCAGAAACAACAACATAGCTGAGTAGCTAGCAGGTTCCCCGACAAAAGCTCATTTTGCAAACAAATGCACACAAACTTTTAAATCAATCTTTCTCCCTTTCTTTCGTTTCTAAAATAAAGGTACGGGCAGTGCAGTCAGTTACCAGAAAAACACATATTATATGACAATCACATTCACTGTCTTTACCATTATCGTAAATATTTATGTGTGAATTTCACAATGAAACCGTAACAGTGGCTACGCTGTTACCATGCACTGGGTGGAAAACAAATGCAATGTTATTTGCCAACTCGACACCAAGTCTGAAATTAATCAGCAAATTTGTTTTAAAGGTTTTGCGTTTAAAAAACATAAATCAGAATATAAAATAAAAACGTAATGGCGGCCACGACATTGACATGCATTTGGAGGATTACAATCTCACCCACACTGTTGAGATGACAAAGTCACACTCCAACTTTGAAGTTAATTGGTGATTTTGTTTTAAAGACTTTAAGTTATTGTGTTTACAAGACATTTATGATAATATCACATAAAACTATAACGGCGGCCATATTGTTGCCATGAATTTGGTGGAATGTGCAATCCCATCAGCTGTCTAAACATGAAAAACACACATTCCAAACTTGAAGTCAAATGGTGATATGGTATTACAGTTGTTGTGTTTACAACACATACATGTAAATGAGATTTTATTTGAAGATCACAACAAACAACATATTGTGGCAATGAAGTTGTTGGACAGCAATATCATCCTCCGTCTTGACATAAAAAAGCTACAGTCCTAGTTTGAAGTCAAATACTGGATTTGTTTTAAAGTTGTTGTGTCAACTAAACATAAATGAGAATATCAAACGCAATCTGTAACGACGACCATATTGTTGCCAGGGGTTTTAGTGGAATGCAATCCCATCCATCATCTTGACAGAAAAAGGTCACTTTCCAACTTTGTTGTCAAATGGTGAATTTGTTTTTTTAAAGTTGTCGTGTTCACAACACATAAATGAGAACATTACATAAAACTGTAATGGCGGCCATATTGTTGCCATAAAGTTGGTGGAATGCAATCCCATTCACCGCTTTGAACGAAAAGGGCTGCATTCCATGTTTAGATTAATGTTTAGAACACATAAATGAGAAGATCTCATAAAAAACTGTAATAGCCAACATATTGTTGACGCAATGTTGCTATAATGCATTCCCATTCGCCATCTTGTCAAAAGCCAAATTTGTAGTATGAAGTCAAATAGTGAATAAGTTGTTGGGTTTACAACACATAAATGAGAATTTCACATAAAAACTGTAAGGGCGGTCATATTGTTGCCATCAATATGGTGGAATGCAATATTCTATCTGCGTTCTTGACATAAAAAAAAACATTTCAAATTTGAAGTCAAATAGTGTATTTGTGTTAAAGTTGTTATGTTTTCAAAACATAAGTGAGAATTTCGCTTAAAAACTGTAACGGCGGCCATATTGTTGCCATGAATTTGGTGGAAAGCAATCCATCTGCCGGCTTGACATGAAAAGGCCACATTCTATACTTGAAGTCAAATGGTGAATTTCTTTTAAAACTGTCGTGTTCACAACACATCTATGGTTGTTGTATTCCACCTATATGACAGCGTGCCAGGGCCATCGGTGGAGAAAACCATGCACCGTTCACGTCACTGGCAATATGAAAGACGAGACAGGAAAAGGATAAAAACAAAAAGGAGCAAAACGCGACACCACAAAAAAATCTATTTCCTGATTCCCCTAAACTCCGAGAGCACCAGGGCATCAGGAATCTCCCGCCCCACCACCCGCCACATCTATGAGTATCACATGAAACTGTAATGGCCGACATATTGTTCCAATGATATGGTGGAATGCAGCCCCATCCGCCGTCTTAACATGAAACAGCTACATTCCTAGTTTGAAGTCAAACAGTGAATTTGTTTTGAACTTTTTCGGTTTACAACACATAAATGAGAATTTCACATAAAACATGAATTGGGGGCCATATTGTTGCCATCAACATGGTAAAATGCAATCCTTTCTGCTGTCTTGACATGAAAAAGTCACATTTAAAATTTGATGTTTTAAAGCTGTTGTGTTAACAACACATACATGAAAAAATGTCATATATCAAGTTTGAAGTCAATCGGATAATTTGTTTTAAGGTTATCGTGTTCACAACATAGTGGAATGGATTTACGGAAGGACGGACGGAAGAACAGACGGAATAACTGACGCAAGAGCGGAAGGGCGGACGGATAGCATTTCTAAGTCTCCCTACCACAAAAGAGGTGGGGGACAAAAGAAAATACAGTACAGATTAGGGGGGGGGGGGGAATTTTCAGAACATGTAAATATAGTGTGAATATGTGCATACTAGTAGACGTTCTATGCTTTATTACATAAGGATAAGACACTCACGACTTGGGCCCACTTTTACAAAGCCTCCATAAGATAAAGTGGTCTTTAAAGTCATGACTACACAATACTTTCAGTAATTGTAGTCGTGGTAATTATGGTCACCTTAGTTTAAGGAGGCTTTGTAAAAGTGGGCCCTGACCACTATTACGGCCGCAATTTTTATTTCAAAATGGTTGCAAAAAAAATAGTATATAAGGGGGGAAAAAAGTGAATATTTGCATATTTTAATAGGCTTTTTTTATTCTCCAATACATAAAACAAGACGCTTGTTAACACAGCTTCTGAATGCCAATCAAACAACTTAATTAATTTCAGTTCAAAAGACTTACACAATTCGTCCTCTTCCTCCATACAGTCTGCCTTGTAATCATATACAAGGTGTGGGGGTATCTGAGTACCATTTGTACAGGTAAACCAGTCATCATGCCCTCTCTCAGCTACAACAGTAACATTAATTCAATCACATCGGCAACGTGTGATAAAAACATTCAACGGTTCTCTTTTCAACTAGTCGCGCTATAGCAATACTGAATAAAGACGTTTTACAAAACAGAAAGGTTAAAGAGGCTATACCTCAGAGTTTCGGTATGAAGCTTTATCATAGTTTCGTGAAAAGTCAACAATTTATTTTTCATAAAACTGATTCACTCAAGTTGTGAAAGAAAAAGGTTAAAAAAATGCGGTATTTTTATGAGTTATTTCGATATGCACAAATGACCTTTCGCGGAAGCCTTCCTCGTGAACATTCTCCCCCAAGACGAGTCACTGAATATATATTAGATCAGAGGCGTTCGAAAATATGTCCATTTCTGGTTGAGTCCACACCTTCTCCCTCTTTGTATCCACGGAGTCTGCCTTATACAGTATCGCCTCCTTATAAGGCATGATTTATTAATCTTCGTGCATACATTGGACATCGTAATGCAAGTCGCATTAGAACGTGTTACAAACTTTATTGTTATCTCAAAACGGTTCATCACACATTCACGGCAGTGGTATTTTCGGAAAGGTTATACTTTGGGCTATACTAGAAAAATAGAGAAAACCCGGTGTAATTCCTTTCAGTCGAGTTATGGCCGATATTCTGAGGTATAGCCTCATTAAACATTCTTCTGCTTTGTAATATTTCAATAAGAAAACACACGGTGTGTCTTTCGTACTTAGAAATCTGTAAAAACAAGACAGCTCCTAGCCATACAATACTTGGTATAAAAACCTTTCATGAAACAGAAATCGTCAAAAGTATAACACGAAACTAGAAAGGTCATAAAGGTATTACTATGTTCGTGACAAAGGCATATCATGGATAGCTCAATACATCCTCAAAACTCCCTAAAAGACGTTACCAAACAAAACTTAAGCTATAGTCTTATTTCTACCACACATCCACACATAGCTTTAAATTTGCAAGATCCTAGTCAGAAAGATAGGCCAATAAACCTTTCCTTAAAGGTGAGTTGTCTGTCCTTCGTTTGTAGTTCTTTTGTACAAGAAGGTGCTTATAGTTTCGGCAAGTACATGATCACGGAAAACAAAGCCAAATAGGGCCTACTTGCCGGAAGTGCATCCCGACCTGATATACAGGGGAGATAAATCACTTTTAAGAAAGGGTTATATAAAGAGCACAAATACTCACGGCAATCCTCCTCGTCGGATCCATCCAAACAATCTGTATTGTTGTTACATACAGAAGTAATCAAGATAAGCTCTCCGTTGTTACATCTAAATAGCTGATCCTCTAAACTTGGTGTGATCTTTTGTGCCGGAAACATCCAGGATTTCGGTAGGGGTTTTTTAAACCCTTTATCCGTTATCAAATCGTTTCCATAAACGTTTCCAACATACCAAAATCTATTGGGCTGTTTACACAAGGCCAAACCCGTGTAATTCAAATTAAAAACTGTCATACTATGTTCCACGCCACCTCGGACATACCTAAACAATCCACAACTTCTATGCGATGTTGAAGTGTGTATAGAATTTAAAATGTTTACATTTCGTTGAAATGGAATCTTTATTAAACTTGTATGTGAAGTATTAAGAAGGCGAGTAAACGTTGTACGGGATATATTAGCCAGACGAGCGGGGCAGACTCCACACAGGGTGTTAGTATATTTGGTGGCATTCACATTAACCAATCGGACACCGTAGCAATCCGTTCCAAGAGAGGCATAACCAGCTGGACAACCTAAAATTAACAAAATGAAACATATGGGAAAATATGGCGTATTTTGTTTTCATTTAAACCGTTTCTGTTTGTTTGTAACGGGTAGAACTAGTAATAATACTGTTTTATAATATGGCTCAAAGTTTTACTGGTTCTTGTAATCTCTGATTGGTGATCACGTTTCCGACACCTATGATGTATTGAATTATGTCCTGCTGGGTCTGATGAAAACTTCTTTATAGAGGGTCTAATTGTACACTTGTACAAGCTCTGTTATTTTACACATAGCTAAGTAAGTGGCTGTAAATCGATGTGCTGTTTTACGTTCGTAACACTATTGCCAATGATCGATTCTACTGCCCCATTTTCTCTCAAAATCTACTAAAACGAAGGTGACATATATTGACTCCAGCTGATAGTTTACTCAATAAACGAAAGCGTTCAGTCAAACAAGAATTCGCTCTTTTTTGGGAGGGGAGTAAATATACACAAAAATAACATCAACGAATGACACAGTTATTTTTTGTACTTTTCAGATTTTTGGGAAATCATAGAAAACGCATTAACATTAACTGCTGCTCTGTTTCAGAAGCATATGTAAAGAATTCTTGACGGACTGCTAACTTGCATAATTCATGTAGAAAGTTGCCTTAATCTGCAGAAAAGTTTTACATTGTATAATAAAAAATATATATTTAAACAATAAAATATCGTTAGCACCTTTGTTTATAGTTGATGGACAGACTGGCTCGGGATTATAGTTATTTATTTAGGACTTAATAAGGTGGGTGTCTGACAGCTAAACAGATATTCTGGCCTATGGGTTGGGTGGTTCAACAGCGGGAAGGACTTTCGGAATTTTTTTACGGCACATTATTCTTCATAATTTGTTATGTAAATAATCTCTACCTGCTGGTGTACTCCAGGTGCAAATAATTGTCAACAAAACTGCCTCCAACTAAAGATATTCGTCTTCAAAGTTTTAAGTCGAGCGCGGCATATTTAAAATCAAATTTGTCTACATTTCTACAATACTTATACAATAATGATCTTCAAGTGGAGCTTAATATCGATTCAAATTAAATGTCAGACTGACATAAAACCTTCCGTAAATTTGTTTTACTGTTACGAATTTTGACCATTAAACGGCATATAGTTATACATTTGCGTACAAAAGAGGGCACTGAGTTAACTGCAAACATATCACTAGCACTACAACTTCTACGATAGAATATATTAGAATATATGGATCATTCTGCTATCGTATCAGACTGATCAACTGTTCACTTTTGAAGTCAAAATCAATGGAATGACGGTCTCTAATCTTATTATATACTTTAAGAATATTCATTTATTGACACACCAAACAACCTAGAAATGCATGCTGTTCTAGCATTAACAGGTCGGTCTGACAAGATAGCAGAATGATCCGGGTTATTATATTTCGAAGAGAATGACTCATCAGCAATCGCCAACTCCAAAACGAGGCAATAGAAAAAAAAATTCATTTGAAATATAGCGCGCTCGACTGAAAACTTTGAAGACGAATATCTTTAGTTGGAGTCAGTTTTGTTGCAATTATTTGCACCTGGAGTACACCGGGAGGTAAGGATTATTTACATACCAAAATTATGGGAGAATAATGCGCCGTAAAAATTGAATGCGCTGTTGAACCACCCGACCCATAGCCCAGTGTGTAATACTGGGTTATTGTCCCTATAGCTAGGTGTCTGAGGGATTGCAGGCAAGTGTAGATCCTCAGCTTTATATATCGCCTCATTGTGCTTTAATAACAACCCTAAACAGACATAGGGAAAACAGTGTTGCTTGATCTAGGACCATGAAGTGCTTATAATGGATTGTTCCATGTTACAAACAATAATGGGGGTGAATGTAGTACATATGATCGTCTGCTTCAATCACATTAGTCTGACAGTTGAGTTATCAAATTAATATTGAGCTGTCCGAATTGTAAACAGCTAAACAAAGAAACCTTTTAGAATGTTTTTAGAATAGAAAAAAGTACGTCTTTAATATATGTATGGTGCAATCAAGTGTCTTTGACGCCACTATAATTAGAAAACTCAGGACCTTCGGTTCATTGTTCGTGAAATCTTCCATCAAAGGCACTTGTCAGATTGCACCATACAGATAACAAAGCCACCTACCTGAGGTTATGTTACTCATCGTTTTGTTTAGCAACTCTTTTTCACTTTCTGAAATATAGGTATTTTACAAATGTAGAGAAAGAAAATTTTACATTCTGAAATATAGATATACTTTGTCAAAACTTATCGTCTATGAATGTATCACACAGACAGTTCGTTTTTTTTTAATTGATCAAAATCTGTCTCAGTGATATAACTGTTTTCTTCGGGATGTAGTACCTGGGTTATTAAACTGCAGACAAGGTATACAACAATTACGATCGCCATGTATTAGGCACATTTTCAAATCAACAGAACTCGTAAGGGTATGTCTTTGGGACAGTTCATCCATGCAGTGAAATATTGTCAGCAACCATTATTAACATAATTGTAAAATAAAACTTTGTGTGATAATAACATGTGTGTTATATCCGGAAAAGGACCACTTCTTTCATATGCATGTATGATCGAATGAAATATTGTATATTTTAGGATGGAACATCGTGATTTGTCAGCAACTGATCGCGCTTTTTCTCAAACATGCATTCGTTATTTTATACCGAAAGTAATCATTTAAATTATAATACCAAGTAGATAATTACTTTCCACAATCTGGCGGATCTGCTTGGAGTGACATCGATTTATATTGCTAGAACTTTGGGACAAATAGGCGACATGTCAAGCTTAGTAACCCGACAATTGCTCCGACGACAATTGCTCCGGCGACAATTGCTCCGAAAAAACGACAATTGCTCCGGCGACAATTGCTCCGCGACA
>JAVFBY010408933.1:0-14723 GCA_034781015.1 Tonicella lineata
TTTAGTATTAAAAATGGAGAAGAGACTATGCATCGATATTTGACTATTATTCAATTCAACTTCACAAAAACTGTTTACCAATTATATTGTATTTTATATTTTATGGCAGCTTTTGTGAGAAACCATCTGTGAAACCATGATGTTCTGAGTGTGTGGAAGAATTTCACAATCCTGCTCTAGGCGATTTAGTAACTCACACGCATTAAAAAGTCTTGAACAGGCTATGCCTTTAAGTCAAAGAGACAATGAATACAATGGTGAGATGCCTGAAGAACTGCAACGAATTTGGGAGGGTCAAGATGAAATTTCCCTCGGCAATTATGAAAATCTTATTACCCTGCTTGAAGAAACCACATTGATAGAGATGCGTGACATTGCCACAAAACAAATTGATCGGATACAAAAACAGTTGGATGTGGAGAAAGGTGCAACCACCACCCTAGTTCAGATGAAGGAAGAGTTCCATGTTGAAAACAATAAACAACCTGTGCCGCTGAGAGCTCGGCAAGTCTACCCGATGATGAATCCTCTCTCAGGTATGAACTTTAATTAACATGTATAGAATGTGACATAAGCACGATAAGGTAAATGTTTCTGCTGATCTCGTTGGAAGGTCGACAGAAACCAGAACAAAATGTCATGACAAAAAAATCTAATATTTATTGAGATTATTTGGCATTTAAAATATTTTGAAATATATTATGGTCAGCCCTTTAACACATTTTAATAAAATTAAACATATTGGAGAAAAAAAATACCGAAATACATACCGTACATAAATGATATAAAAGCAAACTATATTAAAACATTTATTATTTGATTGATTGATTGATTCTTTATTCACTGAAGTAGGTTAATATAGGATTATTGGACATGGGTTTGAAATATATTCAACGAGAATAAAACCCTAAATGGATTGTTGTATATAAAAACACAATATTTATAATATTAAATAAAGAATACAGATGTAAAGATATTATTCATTATTAAAGAAACCATTTTATAATAAACCACAAGTCGTGGTCTATATGTACAAGCTAGACAAAATGGCATCTTCACTTCACACATATTTACAGATTCGTAACATCGTTGTGACGTCAACATATTCTCTAACACAACTGATCTCTAACATGACATCATGACGTCAGCATATTTTGGAAGTCATGAAGTCTACAGCTCCAAATAAATAAGTACATACATCAAAAAGAAATAAACATAAATTAATTAATTAAAAAAGCATATATATTTACATATATTTTAGAAAGTAGATCGGACTGGCACATGGATATATTAATACACCAATAATGTTATTTAAAAAACAAAAAAATCCCCCAAAATATTTAATACAAGTTTTTGAAATCACATATGATAATTTTATTTTGTATACCTGTAGCAATTAAGATGACAGGTTAGACATTTTATGTTTATACCAGAATATAATACACGTATCTACAGATGCGAATATGTGTGGAAAGACTGAAGATTAATCTATCGAAAATAAAGATGTAGTTTGAACACCAGTTAATTTTCAAACAAGATTTGAAAATACTGCCAGTCTCAAATAATATATAATTATATAGCATCTGTTCTTGTGTGCCGATAGTTGAACAAGTTTCCCTGGATATGTAGATTTAGATATTGAATGTTGAATTTACAGAATTGTCAAAGGTTGTAGTAGTGACTATTCTCTGAGTTATTTTCACAGACAAAATGGATTTCCAAAAATTGCCGCGTTCAATGCGACACATGCTTAATTGCCAACACATTATTAATCAAGTACTAGCATCTAACATCTGCAGAAGCATCTGGCCATGGATTGCACGTACTACCCAGGACTCAAGCGACCGATTTATCTGTGTTACCCAAGCCAGAATTACATTTTATTGGGTGATTTTTTCTTCATTTAATCGGTCGTCAACGTCACATGCATATTAAAATTCACCCCTGAGCGTTTCTTCAACACCGAGTATAAATCTATATTTCCCCACCATTCTTCATCTGTATTTGGTGCATTTGGTATGGGTCAGATAAATTATTCCTCATCTGTATTTGGTGCATTTGGTATGGGTCAGATAAATTATTCCTCATCTGTATTTGGTGTTGGTCAAATGAAGCAATGGTGTGCTCAAGTGGTGTAGACTTTTTGACAATTGACAGTTTTATTTAACACAGCCTGTTGGTAACCATAAAGCTCTTTTTTCTTTTTAAATATGTTTAGGCAAACGAAGAAAGTCGAAGAATGGACAGGAAATCATATCAAATGATAGGGGAGGAGCTTCCATTTAATAGCCTTACATTTTAAAGTTTGAACCAGGCTGTGTCTTTAACTGCTAAAGAGAAAGAAGACAATGGTTAGATGGCTGAAGATCTGCTGGGAATGTGGGAGGATCAAGGAGGAATTTCTCTAGGCAACTATAAAAAATCGTATTAACCTGCTTGAAGAAACCCCATTGATAGACATCCGTGACATTGCCACAAAACAAATTGATCGGATACAAAAACAGTTGGATGTGGAGAAAGGTACAACCACCACCACAGTTCAGATGAACTGTTGGAAACAATAAAACAGCCTGTGCCGCTCAGAGCTCAGCAAGTCTACCCGTTGATGATTCCTGTCTAAGGTATGAACATTAATTAACATGTATAGAATGTGTCATAAGGTAAATGTTTCTGCTGATCTCGGTGGAAGGTAGACAGAAACCAGAACAAAATGTCATGACAAAAACATCTTATATTTATTGAGATTATTTGGCATTTAAAATATTTTGAAATAATTATGGTCAGCCCATTAACACATTTTAATAATATTTAACATATCGGAGAAAAAAAATACCGAAATACATACATAAATTATATAAAAGCAAACTATAATAAAACATATCTCTTTAGTAATTTATATCAAATAATGAAGTAAGTAGACAATGAAAGTTAATTGGTAAGAGGGATCGGACACACAGTAACACCTACCTATGTAGCTCACGTATGCCAAGCTAAACGTCTTTGTTTAAAAATCACTGCAGTTAATCACTGTGCGACTGTGCGTTCTTAGTTTAATTTATCCTTACGTTAAAGCACATCTTATTTTAATCTTTAGCCAATTAATGTCGATAGACAAATCACATAACTTGAGTAATTGATTGATTTTTTATTAACTGAATTAGATGAACTAGGACTATTGAACATGGATTACAAATATATTTTACGGTAATAAAACCCTTAAGGGCTTGTTGTATATATTTAAAAAAATTATAACATTTAGTAAAGAATATTTAAAGATATTATTCATTGTTAAGAACCCATTCAATAATAAGCCACAATCCGTGGCCTATATCTACAAGCTGTTCTAAATGACGTCTTCTCTTCACACACATTCACAGATTCGTAACATCGTTGTGACGTCAACATATTTTCCACCACAACTGACCTCTAACATGGCATCATGACGTCAGCATATTAGCTGCACATAAATAAATACATATATCAAAAAGTAATAAATTAAATAAAACATTACAAAAAAACATTAAAAAAACGTATATATAAAAACATATATAACCAGATTTCAGTAAGAAACAAACAAGAAACACATTTGTGAGTAATATCTAGAAAAAAGATGCTGCGACGGCGTCTCTGTGTCACTGCCTTATGTAGAAAAAGAAATATAGTCTTTACTTGGGTAAACTTGACTATCGCTTTAACGCCGTCTTTTATAGCTCTGTCGGTAGAGTGTTGGCCTTGTAAGCCAAAGGTCTCGTGTTCGACATCCGCTGGAGGCATGCAACATTTTCTTTCTCTGCATCCATAAACAAATATATATATTTTTATAAATGTAGAGAAAGAAAATGTGACATGACTCCAGCGGGAATCGAACAGAAGGTAGATCACACTGGCACAGGGATATACAAATACATCAATAATATTATTTTAAAAAATCAAACCCCCCAAAATGGTTAATGCAAGTTTTTATAATCACGTGTGATCGTTTTATCCGTTAAATCTATACCTGTAACAATTAAAACCGACAGATTAGATGAACATTTTAATGTTTAGGCCATACTATAATGCATGTGTCTACAGATGCAAATATGTGTGGAAAGACTGGACATTAATCTACCTCGAGTCTCTAATAATGGACATACACATGTACACATATACATGTGTAACATCTGTTCTTGTGTGCCGATAGTTGACCAAGTTTTCATGAATATTTAGATTTATAAATGTTGAATTTACCGAATTGTTAACGCTGGTAGTACTGCTTATTCCCCGAGTTAATCTCACAGAAAACAATGGATTTCCACATATCTTAGATAGCAGACTAAAGTTACAGCGACTTGCCTACAAATGTGACATTTGCTGAATTGCCAATACATTAATAATTGAGTAATAACATATAACATCCGGGATTTCTTTTGACAACCACAAAGTAACAAAGCTGAACCGGAATAGAGTGACGAAAAAAAAAAATGCATTTACAAAATTCGTGTATTGACATTTTGCAATTACACGTCTTGTGTATGCTTAACTTTAAAGGGGTATATGGTAGTCGCAGACATAATTTTATGAAAAAATGCTATAGAAAAATTTCAAATCACTGACAGTTATTTATCATTCCATTATCACGGTTGTTATAAGTGGCTGGCTGGAAAACTTTAATAACTTTGGTAAAGCCTATTACTATTTTCCTTTAATGAGCTTATGTTTTCATCGAAGCAGACGCTTTTGTGTTGAGTCACCCTCCCACCCCACCTATCTGTTCCTATGTTGATGGCTTTATCTTACATACACCTTCTCCTACTACGGTATTCTATGCACTTTATATTTAAAGTAATGAAAGGTTTGCATTTTAAAGCAAGTTGACACATTAGTATATAATCTATATAATTATTTTGAACGAAATAATTTAAGGATACATTTAACCTCGAATTCAAATATTTGAATTACAAGATTCTTAACTTTGGCAATTAAATTTGATTACATAATTTCAAACAGAGGTTCTTTTGACAATCAATTGGAGGAGATTATTGGTCTACTCTTCAATGAATCAAAATTAGATTGAGTGTAAGAAAGAGTCCATTTGATGAAATATATAGAGGATATTTCAGCAACATCACAACAGTCACGCTTATATATATTTAGACGAGGGGCTGTAGATATAGAGGATATTACATGAGTGATCCAGGATATCACATTTATCAAACGAGTGTTGTAATTTATATCTGTACCGAGCCTCTGGCAAAATTATAATAGAAATTACATCACGAGTTTGATAAATGTGATATCCTAGATCACGAATTTTATATCCTATTTATCCCATACTTTTTATATTCCTAGGTTTCCAAGTAATTTATACCACACAACTCAGCATTCTGTTTGTTTTCGTTTGTATGCAAATGAGAGCGGAGTCATAATCAAGAACTTCGAACAGACAGGCCTGCTGGAGCCTTACCACACACCTCAATATCTGTCGCCAGGAATATACATGTAGTTCCATGTCATTTACGTCATAACATAATCAAATGTACCCAATTTTAATCAGTGCTATTACTTTTGATTGCATTTTGGTATATTAGTTAAATTTAATCAATAGCACTAGATAAAACGAAAATGTAAAGGAATTCTTGAAGATGAAGAAAACTGGGTCAAACTTGCCGCTCAGTTATGTCTCTGGGTGACGTAATTTGTTGTTGTCACTAGCTCGTGTTATTTCACTCCCAATGGCCAAAGTATGGGATAAATATATATATATATATTTTTTTTAGTCAATAAAATTTTTTTCATTTGCTTCTTATATCCGATTTTTCTCTGTAATTTGGAGAGACAATGCGCATAATTTCAAGAATTTACAAGAGATGGATCATATATATTTTTTTTTAAATTGATTTTTTTTCGCCTTAGTTTGTAACATGGGATCACTCTTACGTTTAGACTTGATGGTTAGTGATTTTTTCATATATTATTATAATCTGATATTTTTTTATTTAATAAGTTAGCCAAGCTTATATTTTACACAATTCTATTAAAACCTGTGGTAAAAACAGTTTTTTTTTTATGGGAATTATTTTTAAAACCAGGTACTTGCGTAGGTTAGCCTGCCCACCAAAAATGACAGGTGATTTGATAATTTCTTTCGGTAACAAAAACCTGCGTTCAAAATGAAATCTTGCGGTTGATTGATGCATGTAATAAATTCCTTTTAAAAGCAATTTATTTACCAGTCCAAAAATTGATGAGTGGCATTTTGAACAAGGGTGGTATGTTGTTTGTCAAAATATCACCTACAGAAGTATTTTTTTATCAAATTTAACCTATGCAAGGGGTATAGCAGATGTTTCCATCTCGATTTTTTCAATACAGGTTTGTCCCACTATCTTCTTACTTCATGATTCAGAAATACAGAATTTTAGCTTAATTGTGATATTTTTCAACACTGCTTTAAAGAGTTCAAATTTGAGCAAACATGTTACACTTCATGGTCGCTCGATCTAATTTTGACTACAATACCCAATGTGCTTATGTAGTTTTCTCTTTATTGATGTGTAGAATGTAAGTTAGAACTGTGCTTGTCTCTTTTCACATCCAATTACGGGCCGCTGGTGGTTGATTGCTGTTAATCTATTAACAGATTAATCACACTTTGGTTAATCTCAACTCACAATTGACAGAAGCAGCCTACTGAATGTTACAGAAAAATCTGGTTTATGTCCCAAAATATATATAAAAATTGTTTGTGAACATACACAAAAGGGAAAATTTAGAAATTAAAAAATTGAATTACACCAAAGAATTGTACATATAAGAGGCAAACCTGTCATAAAAATACCAGAAATATATTTTGCATGGTTTCTCTGCTTTCATTTTTTGCATAGGAAATATATAAACACTTTTTTCCCCACTTTTAAAACACTTTTGTCAGTAAAACACTTAAATGTTTTAAAATACACACATGCATAGCACATAGAACATTCTCCTTTTTGTCCTGTATTTAGTGAAAATCTTATATGAAAATTACAGTTAGAAGTAGTTAGTGTATTGTTTAAAAATATCGATTCAGCTTTTTGCAAGTGTACAGCTGGAAGGGTTTTGCCCAATTTCTAGTACTTCATATTTTGTCAAAATTATTTTTTTTCAAAAACCTTTCAGCTACCCTCTTGAAATTGTGCATGCTTGTTAGTGATATAATAATCTAGTAAATTCTATCTCGAATTTGGCTTACTTTTTAATAATTCATCCTTTAATGTAGAAAGTCAAATTTTAATCAGTAATTTTAAGAAAATGGCTACAAAAAGATAGCTAGGCAAAAAACAAAATAATCTGAGATAGGGTTTACTAGATTATGATGTCACTTATAAGCATGCCAAATTTCACGGGTGTAGCTCAAACGGGTTTCGAGAAAACGAAGTTGAAAAATTAAATTTCGACAAAAAATTAAGTGCTAGAAATCAGTCAAAAGCTGTACGCTGGCAATGAACTGAATCACAATTATCAAACTTAAAATTGAACGACTTCGAACTGGGATGTGTATATAACATTTTCACTAAATGCAGGACTTTGCTGACATATCAAGGGAGATAACTTATCAAGCAACACATATTGCCAATGTATACCAGAGTTTTAGGTCTTGCCTCTCTCCGTTAGCCTCATTCTGAAGCATTAAGTACTATCTATCTTTTCAACGCAGACTAGAGCTTTGTGACAAATAGGTGACATGTCAAGCTCGGTTTCGTGCACTTTTTTCGAGGCTGGAAAACCACTTTTACAAAAATAACATGGAAATTTGTGTAAATGTGTATAGTTTGCCATTGTATTTATTATGTTTTGACAATCTAATCACAATATTCGTGCACTTTTTTCGAGGCTGGAAAACCCCTTTTACAGAAATAACTTGGAAATTTGTGTAAATGTGTATAGTTTGACATTGTATTTATTATGTTCTGACAATCTAATCACAATAACATTTAATTTTAAATATTTTAAACCATTGAATCAATCTCTTGTCCAACGACAGCATCATTTAAGCCCTGCACATTGTTACAGCAGTAATTCGCCAATTGACGACCGCATAATTTGCTTCAATTTGACGCATATCACTAAATTAATTGGAGCCTCTTTGTGATTTAACCGGTTTTATACCGGCGAAGGTTTTAATTAAATGTGTTATCCTTTGTCAAGTAATGTTAAGTAGTCTCGATCAGTGTTACAGTGTGTTTGTTCAATATTTGACCAAATTGCAGGATACAACAAAAACAACAGGGAACGTTCCTGTTGTAAATAGTAAATAGTTCGCCATTCAAATATTTTTTAATAACATTACCCCCTTCAAATAAAATTTTATCGCAGAACAACTGCCGCTATGAAAACAAACGCTTGCATATCATTATCGCATTGCATTGCATACTGGTTTAAGTGTTTAAGCAAATTACATTGCCATAGCTGATCTTATCTTTCACGTCCTGGAGCGAATTCGAATGAGTGGGGACAATTGGTCTTCCATCACTTATTATATAATACACTTAAGAAGCTTCATGAACATTGCACCTGGTCGTTTTAGTCTTTCGTTAAGAATACATTTCTCACAAATTGTCTTTATTTGTTTTGGAATTTTTGTCGAGTATTTTTACACCGTCTTTTACATTCAAAAGCCAAACTTTGCACACATCACGCAACCATTGTTTTTAAGTTCATGGCAATGAGTGCCGTCTACAGACTGTGGGCAGCGTTGAGTCAAAAAACTAAACATGGGTGCCTCAGAATTTAATTTTTGCAGCCCTAAAATTTATAAAAATGATGAAAAATATGGTGTCTGAGCCATGCATGTACTTCCTGGACTATTAAACTTAAACTCTGTATGCTGTTTTCGTTGAGTCCTTTATGTGTCTGTTTCAGTGATGCTTGTGGTAAACTTTAGCAATACATGCCCAGATTTGTGACATTTTTACGGTTGCATCAACGTCGATATATAACAGATTGCCTTTTGAACTTTGTTTTACACTTGAAAGATAGCATGTGATTCAAACCTATACAACGCAATAATACTAACGTTGATTGATTGATTGATTGATTTGGGTTGAACGCGGTATATACTCCGGGGTATTTCACATGAATGACGCCGTGCCAGCCACATCCATGGGTAGAGGAAACCACCGCTCACATAACTGGTAACACGAAAGACGAGACAGAAAAATGAAATAAAGGAGCAAAAAACGACAAAACATAAAAATCTACTTCCTGGTGCACCTTAGGCATCAGGAAGCTCCCGCCCAACCACCCGCTGACCAGAATCGTTCATTCCTCCATTTGGAGAGATACCTAATCCGAAATAACTTATTTCTTTCGTCGTCGAATTCCCCAAAAAGATGAAAATTCTGACCAGCGTCCAAAATGGAGTAATGATGTAAATGCGGTGGTATCCAAAGCTTTGGTGGAAATATCTTGACGAAATGCAAGCAGAACTAAACATATTCCCAACACTTTCGCCACCTTAAATATGTCACCTTGGGCCAGTTCGAATGGTCTGTCTTGGACAAGTCCCGAATACGCCAACATTGGTCGCATTGGGAAATAAATGCTGTTGACTTCATGGTTCCATCTTTTCCCCGCCTCAGTACTAGGGAGTTCCAGACAGATCATGTAATTTGTTCTGTCACACTCCATTGTTGTTCAAGGAGTCACCAGACGCCCGGGACAGACCAATCGAACAAGCCCCTAGTTTTAAGGAAACTTTTTGTGTGTCTGTTTCAGAAGATATACATGGACAGTAGCAATCTAGCAACGATAGAAGTAAACTTCGTGGTTTCACGTGAGGTCTCGCGCGGATAGATTGCCGCCCACTTGGATCATCTATCCAATCAATGCGACATAGCGACTAAAGAAACAAAATTCAACATTGCCATCTGTCGGCTTCACTTGATTTCAAGGAGCTGTCTAGACAGCACTGACAAAAAGCGGTATCAAGTCTTTTGAAGTCCATCTGGCAGTAATCTCTAACACGTGTGTCTGTTTACAGTTTGGGGAAGTTTCTGTTGAACAAAGAAAATCTTGTGTTTTCTGCTCATTGGTCGGTTGACCAATCGGTTTGCGCGAGACTTGAATCTGAACGGGATTTCGCTTGTTCGTGCCCAGGTGTGAATACAGTTCACACTTGAGGTTAACTCAGGTTGGGACAGTAGCTGTGTAAATTTTACATATACACCGTAAATTTCCTAACAGACCGACAATTCATTACCCATTTATTTCACCAACTAAGTAATGCATTGATTAGTTCCTATCAGCATTTTCATGATTTGTGTTTTCACCTTTTTATTTTTTTGTTTTATCTTTTTGATGTGTGTACTGTTCTCAGGGTCTTATTGTTTTTAGTTTTTGAGATATCAATTTGTTTTGAGTTTATCTTAATCGGCTTGTGGTGATTTTTTTCAAAATCAATTTGTTTGGTATTTTTTCATAACCCATTTGTGTTTCAGTTTTTTTACAATCCATTTGTTTCAACTCTTTGCAATTTATTTCTTCTACTGTTTTATAATCCATTTCATTTGAAATAAATCTATTTCCCTTGAATCTTCCTAACTTATTTCATTGGAGGTAATTTCGGGCATTGTTTGGTGTTTAACGCCAGACTCGGTGGTTGGCTTTTTCACCTATACTCGGGCGTTCTAAATGTAGGCAAATGGGCGGAGAAACACCCACTCGTCGACTCCGGTAACATCAGAGGCAGGACAGGACAAGTACAGGGTGGTTAACAGTAACCTAACCACACAAATATCGGCATCCTGATGCCACTTAGCTCTTATTATCATCTAAATGTACATGTCGTCACCTTCATGACTTCCATTTTTTTCGTTTTCCTTAGTGAAATGATTAGATTATTTATATCATAATCTAAGTTTTCTTGTGTTCCAATGAACAAACATTAACACAAAGAAGCTAGCTCAAGATACGTGAGTAAAACAGGTCACTTTAGAGCAAACAAGCTACTTGACAATTTTACAAAAACCTTGAACAAACGAAATATATTTTCCAACAATATATGATATAATAAAAAGGGACTAAGAAAATAGGCATAATTATCTCTCCAACTAGAATCGAGCCGGCAGCCTTCAGCTGAAAGTTGTATAACAGTAGCATCCGACAGGAATATAAACCGTGATATTTGATTGACTTTCGTCCAACAGATCCCAAAATGAAATAGAAAAACATAGTTTTTCTTTCTCGCTTGGTGTCAACTAAAATGTGATTGTTTGATTGATTAGTTGGTTGATTGATTAATTAACTTATTAATTGAATGATTGTTTGTTTGATTGACTGGCTGTTTGGTTGATTGATTGATTCGGCATAACTCAAGCAACAAAGACATTTGTGAGTAATATCTAGAAAAAAAGATGCAGCGTCATTGCCTTATGTAGAGAAAGAAATACAGCCTATACGTGGGTGAACTTTGAGATTGTTCTATCGACGCCCTCTATAGTTCAGTTGGAAGTGTTGGTCGTGTAAGGCAAAGGTATCGGGTTGGATCAACGGTATAGGCATGCCACATTTTCTTTCTCTGCATTTATAGCACTGATAAATGGAGCCGGAGGTGATATTCTTAATTACCACATGACTCTTTTCTTCAACGTGCGTTAGTAACTACCATGCCATCCCTCTTTCTTCGGAGGAGGTGTTCAAGTGACTTCACCAGGTGAATAAATCACTTACTAACCCGGTTAGTAAGTGACTTACTCACTCAGTCGGTAATAAATCGCCTCGACTGGTATCTTTTGGCATTTAGTTATCTTTGTACACAGGGAAGATAGTGACAACTCCAGTCACCTATAGTGGCTACAAAGTCTCGAATAGCTGTCTTAGATGAGAGCTCTAAGCATATTAACATGCCACTACACTAGATGTGAATACAGCATACACATACAAAATGCTGAATTTCTTAAAATGTGGAATATTACCGATAACAAAAGCTGCACTAACATATTTTTGCAAAGATACTTTACGATTAATTGTATTTTTGGGAAAAGTTATCAAACAGACTTTCAAAAATTATATATATAAAAATATCAGACTAACTTTTTATCATTTTATCACAGATCAGTTTTTCTTTAAATAGATAGCAAGATCACATTATTTTTTTTCCTCAGAAATTGTACGTTATTATACAGTGAACAAAAACAAATATATGTCCAGACTCTAATAGATTGTAATTGTTTTCTATCGAATTTTGAGAAAAAAAATATCTGATGCAACAAAGCATTTAATAAATGTAAATCTTCTTTCTCTGTCTCATTTCAGACGACACAAATTTGCAACTGAAGAATGTTGACTGCTAGGACACGCAATCCATTTGGCAAAATATAACATGTTCAGACTGATGAAAGGAAATATGTACATGAATCACAAACATTCCGAATTGAATCCAAATGTGCATGTACATTATTTTACACTGATGACAATCCTCTAATTAATTCCAGTTGTTTCGAACAATAGGGCTATCAGGCAGGATAGTTACCAACTTCGGTTTCGGCGTTCAAGCGATATAAACCACTCTCTGTCGTAGATTAGAATACATCGAGCTTCGCCATCGGGATTCTAATATTCGGCCTCTTATAGTTGATATCGCTTGAACGACTCTACCTCGGTTGCTAACTTATACTTAACACACGAGAGCCATATAGTTGTCGTAATACACTGACCTGAGCTGATTAAAAACATTACGCAATATTCTGCTTTTTTAGGGGTGATTTTCGTATAACATATATTTATTATGGACTAGGCGTAACTAGTAAGATCTCAATCGGCCAAACTGTGTATGATTTCCAGTTATTTTGATATCATTGCTGAGTTCGGCCGTTATAGGTATATGAATATGTATCAAAATGGTGCATTTTGTTATGCAGAACATCCTTACAGGTAAATAAATCCCTGAATGACACACAAAACCCACTGGACTGTCGGGATTAAATTTACGGCAGTTTTAACCGTTGTGCTGGACGTCATTTTTGTTTACACAATTGCAAAACACCGACTTCGTTTTTCACGTGATTGGAAAAAGTTCCAACTCAAATGGTGACGATCGTATCACATCCGAGGCCATGTGTAGGACATTCGAGGATTTCGTAGTGGGTATTATCTTCATTGATGCGCCCGCCTAATAATTTACAATTTTGATTGGTAGCATTAGATTTTCTGAGAATACGTATAGGCCTATGTTAAAGATTACTAACGCTAACACGGAAAACGTTTGAAAAAGTGGTATTATTGTCAACAAGCACATTCGTACTACGGACCAGGAACCCTACATTTGTCGTCCTCTATAACATTGTAAATACTTGCATAAACACTTGTGCGATGAACTTTCCCCAACCACATGCATAGTGCCATGGCATATTGTTGACGTCACAATTCAATGTAAAAATATAGTATATACTGCCATTCCATGCGTAATTTTTAGAAGAATTAGCCAGCTTAATACTATGAAAATCTGTTTCCAAATTTAATAAACCTTATCAGTTTTCATCATTTTAATTTGTGATGTCACCTCCTCCATTTTTAACTTACGTTCGTTTAACCAGCCTTTTGTCCAGATGCTTGTACCTCACTCAGCATCCACCGGTTTAACGGGCAGATATTGTTGTGTATTGCCACCAAAGGTCTTCGAAGCAAGCTGACAACAGAAGCCAATGAAAGCTGAGCTTAAAAAGAACTTTTGATTTTGAAACCTTCACAACGTATACTAGTTGATCAAAACTTTGACGCTACCTATTCAAACCTACACAAAGTAAGTCCTTTCCTCGATGCTGCATTATGTAGAACTTTCCTTTGAACTTTTTTCAACTCTGGTATGCAAATAATTTATCGATCGAAGCCAGAGTGTTCTCGTCTAAGCTTTGTTCATACATTTTAAGGCCAATTGTGCTCACGTGACCAAACCGGTATGGGGTGGCTATTGAGAAGAATACTACTATTGCGATAGTATTGGGATAGTCTAAACAACCATCGCGATACTATTGCGATAATAAGGTTATTGTTGCGATGCTATTGCGATAGATTTATACATTCGCAAAAATAAACATTTTCTGTTGAACATGTTACTCAATACTCAATAGCGCTTTTCCAAATGAAAATTACCCTGCATGAATAATAATAGAAGATTGAATTATATTCAACACCTGTATATTTATATTCTGTCTTTCATCCGACTGTTAATGTTTTTTGCATATTCGCTCAAAACAGTATATAAGCTTGCAATTTTGAATGGCAAGCCCAAAAAAACAAAAAAAAACAACAAATTATTGAAAGAATGAGGAATGCTATATGATTTAGTGAAACAAAGTAAAATATCGACAGTTGACAAAACAATCGGCGATTTGTATGTTTCGTGTAACTATCGATAGTTTAATATCGGAGCCTTTACTATCGCGATAAGTCATATTTTGATGCATCGTTACAGCCCTACAACTCAGCCAATATAATTATATGTGATGCGTCAACCGAGCTCCGGGAATCCCAGTCATCATCTGACTGGCTTACGGCTCGTTTTGAACCAGCGGTGAGGTACTAACATCAAGACAAAAAGCTGGTTATGCGAGCGTGTCTTTAACTGTGATGATGCCAGAGTCCACAGAGATGATAAGTGTCATCTAGGTAGTTATCAAACTTAAGAAGTGTTAGTCTTTTTGCATAATTTTCTCCTTTTTTAAATCATGGCCAAATAGCAAAAATTGTTCTCCGTCAAAAGA
>JAVFBY010409044.1:0-14722 GCA_034781015.1 Tonicella lineata
ACCCATGGGGCTGGCACGCCGTCGTATAGGTGAAATGCCCCTGAGTACGGCGTTAAACCCCAATCAATCAATCAATCGAGTTTTACTAAATTTTGGTTATAATTTTTTTAGTATCAAGAGTCCAACACCAAAAATAATTGGCGAAGTCTCCTTACACTATATGTAAAACACAGGCACTTGAAATTATGGATTATGGGTTAATAAAATAATACTAATTTTTATAATCAGCTTATGTGTATAATATAGTATTATATGCATAAGCTGATTATAACAAGTCATAAAAATTAGTATTATTATTTGATTAATCCATAAATTCCAAGTGCCTGAACTGTAAAACTGATTTGAAGCAATGCTGGATATTACTACTGGTCCAATTTTCGTCATCACGTATTCTGCACTGCTTGTTTTCGTATAATTCTAATTGGTAATAAAATACCCGAAGCAAACCTTAATTTTAAGACTTGAGCATTAGACGATGCGTTTATGTTATCAACGGGAAACTAGACACTAGTAGTAGAATTTCTGGCCTTCATAGGCCTATGGCTATGTTTTTTTTTTACATCTGGCGGCAGTGACGAGAACATGTATAAGAATCCACGGACCAATAATGTAAACAAAAACATAAAGAAATAGAAAGGATATGCATTAAAAAAAGAACTGGTTTACTCTTTGTTTTACCTAAGGATGTATTGTTAGACGTAAAATGATTCATGAATAATATTTGTGGTAGCTAGGCCTATTGGCGAGACCGGGACAACGAAGAGAACCGGCGAGAGCCTACTAACCACTGCACGTTGCCTATTCTCTCCACGTCAACATCTGGGTTTTCAGGGGTATTATCTTGTGGCTGGGGGTTGGTATGATCTACTACGGGTTCAAAAAGGTATGGGGTAATATTTCCAGAGAATGTAGGCGTATCAGAGTCGCTTTCACTGCTTGATGTAGTACTGTCTGCCATTATGTCAAGCCTTTCTAAGGAGAATCTGACGTCACGGACTCAAAGATCCAAGAACGATAACCAATGCAGGCGTTGTGAGAACAAATCAGTAGGTCAATTAATTAAAACACAAAAATTAAGTTTTTAGGCAGTTTTTGAGTGTGAGCTTTTTTTAAATTATACTTATTAATAGTTTCAGCATTGATAAATGAAATTAAATTGATAAAACACACATTCATTACATGACATTTGACCTAACAGTTTGTATATATTATCATTCTAAATCTAGGGAAAGATATGATTCCGTCAACATTGATAGAAGACTGCTTGGTAACAAAAGGTCAAAGAAATCTGATGAAAGATACAGAACATCATTCAACTTACATGTTGATATGCATAGCGCAATTAGATAGTTTGCATGATTCAGTGTTTAACGCCGTGATCGGGGGTATTTCACCTTTATGGCGGTGTGCCAGTGCGATTGGATGGAAGAAACCACTTTTAAAAGACGATCACCCTACAGATGCTCAGAGACGCGCACTCTGATTAGTAAGTTGTCGATTATTCCCGCACAAATTTTGTAACCATTAAGTATACCATCAAGCTTTTCAATAGACTAGAACTTTGGGATAAATAGGCGTCATCCCAAGCATTCAGTTTCGTGCACTACAGTACTTCCTAGAATGGGAAGCCCCTTTTCTGGTGAAGCATTTTCCCTTGGAAAACTGTGTGACATTTTGTAACAATGAAGTACTATCTATCTTTTCAACGCAGACTAGAGCTTTTGATGTAGTGATATGCATCAAATTGAAGCAAATTATGTCGTCGTCAATCGGCGAATTTCTGCAGTGAGAATGCGAAGGGGTTACATGACGATATCGTACGGCAACAGAGTAATTCAATGTTTTAAAATCTTTACTATCAAATGTAATTGTGATTAGATTGTGAAAAAATAATAAATAGAATGTCAAACTATACGCATTTACACAAATTTCCAAGGAACATGATTTCCATAAAAGGGGTTTTCCAGCCTTGAAAATGGTGCACGAAACCGTAAGCTGGACATGTCACCTATTTGTCCCGAAGTTCTAGTCTGCGTTAAAAAGCTAGATAGTATACTTAATGATTAAAAAATGTGGAAATCCGTGTGAATGTGTATAGTTTGTCAAAAAAAATATAAATAGAATGCCAACCTAAGCACAATTATACATTTGATAGTAAAGATTTTAAAAAAAAATTGAATTACTCTGTTGTCGTAGAACATGCATCGTCATGTAAGGCGATTGACGACCGCATAATTTGATGCAGGTCACTTCATAAAATGGAGCTTTTTTGTGTCCAAGTCGGTTATATACCGGCGAAGGTTTTAATCAAATGAGTAGGTGAATGTATATATATATTCTTTTATAAATGCAGAAAATGTGAATGTATATATAGTTTGTCAAATATAGTAAATACCGTGTCAATTTAATCACAATTACATTTTGATAGTAAAGATACTGTATTGATACAGCTGTAATTAATCGGAGAACAGCATAATTTACGGTAATTTACAGAATATCACTACATAAAATGGAGGTTTTTCATTATATAGTAATACTGGCGAAGGTTTAAATCAAATGAATTTACAAAAGAAAGCAAGAAATACATTTTAAAGCTAGAATCACATTCATTTTTATCACCATTAACTCAACTTTGTTTTGTTTCTAATTTGAGGTTCCTTGAACTGAATAAATGGTTATTATTTCAGTCAAAGTTCCATAACCTGAATGAAAAGAAATATACCCCTTCAACATCTCTGGGTGCAAATATTCCAGCCAACGCTACTTACCGTTGTTTCTTTCGACAATGTACAAGCACACAACCAGTCGACACACAAAAAAAGAGAAAACAACCTTTTTTCATATGGTGATAATTTATTTTATTTGATCCACACCAAAATAAAATCAAATTGCATTATAAATGTGAATATACAAGTGAACGTGAACTAATAAAAATTGGCTTCAAAACTGTTAAACTTTACTGACATTCTAAAAAGGTAAAGCGGTTAAATGGACTGAATTTCAAAAATATCCTAAATCCAAGTTTTTACTTGGTTTATAAACATTTTTTTTCTTCTTCTCACTATCTCATTCTGATTGTCTCTTAACTTACAGGCACATGTCTTTTAAATTTATTATTTTACGAGGTAAAAGTTTTCGGATTTTTCGGATTTCTGATAAGAAAAAGTCCAAATGGAAGAGAATTTACTCCTATGGGTAGGAAAAAGACTAACGAACCTAGAAAATATTATTCCAACACAATCATAAGAAATATTGGTGTAAGTTCAAAAGGAATATACCAGTTGTTCAAATAAAGGTGTTGGTCATGTCATAAGAGATGCACAGTAAATAAATTAAATACTGGAAAAGGCTTTTTTGTCATAGAATTTACTGTCCATTAAGTGAGATTTTTTTTTCCAGAAACACAAGCTTGTGATTGTCAATGAGCCATTCATCAAACTAAACTGAGAAATATTATTTATTGTAATTTTCCAGAGATCTTTTTCGCTTAGAGAGTAAAGGCCAATTTCCACCAAATACGACAACCGCAACCGCACCATTTAACCAGAAGTTGATGGTTCTGACATGACGTCCGCAGTGGGAATGGTACTAGAGAATAAGTAACGTTCTATTTTCTCGACGTTGCGGTTACGGTTGCGGTTGTTGTATTCGGTGGAAAACGGCCTTTATACACACTGAGAGATCAGAGATGATAATTTAATTACGTGTCTAAATTATGTGTTTTATGATCCAGCTAGTGATATAGATCTTGAAGGTATTGGGCCGAGTATCAGTAACAATATCTCCTAAATTGACAGCTTAATAATATGAAGCATATTATATACTAGCGCTCCTGAATAATTAGGCTTAAGACCTTGTATCGTAATCGATGGTCTACATATAGCTACATATCCGATCAAAATCTCCAAGTTTAGACATAGCTGATTGAACTGAAATCAATTTTAAATAAAATATTAAGGAACAAATCTTAGCTAAAGTGTATTCCAATTTTTGCTGCAGAAGTAGATTATTGCCATATAATTAATAAGGTGATAAAATGGTAAAACCAGAACACAAAGGATTAAATAAATATTTACAAATACATTACCACATTACAGTCATGTAAAGGTTTAAAATGGAAGACCTTGGAATTCGTTTCTTAAAATTATTGTTTGTATATATTATTGTTCAAAGCTTCTTATTGTGTCACACTTTTTTCCTTGTACTTATTTTGTCAGACAGTGTGAAATTCATGATGTGAGAAAATGACAATAAATAACAACAGAGAGAATAAGAGATGAGAGGCCAAACAAAACCAAATTTCAAGTGACCCATCAAGTGATAAAAATAAAAACATACCGGGGTACTATTTAATACTATTGAAAGCCAAATAAATGCATTAACTAGGGACTACACCACCATTGAATATAATTGATTAAACATACTATATACATATTTACACAGCATTTAGTTTTACAGATGTCAACTTTTCAACTTTCAGTCAAATAGTTATGTAATAAAAAGTTCCTTGTAATTAGCCATCAAAAAATAATTCATTCAAATGCATTCATAAAGTTACACAATCAAACTTTGCAAACTTAATAAACCAATAAAGCGTAGAGAAAATCAAAACAATTCACTCACTAATTACAATTTAAAAGGAGAGAAAACCTAAAAAAAAGAAATAATTATTTAATAAAAATATAGATCAAATACCAAGCATGGTAAGCAAATATTGTCCTTACTCAAAGAATTATTTTACAACCTGGTGAGAGCCATGTTTTTCAATAAACTTAAGGGACATGTTTTAACCAAAAATTAGGTATTTTCGAACTTTTTCAGCTTCATATGAGTTGTACATATTTTTCTAACGAAGCAAAAGCTAAAAGCTTTTTGTAAATTCCACCCCACAGCTCTGAAGGCGGATTAGAAGTTTCGATAAAACAAATAAATAAAATGGCAACTATCTGGACTCGTTGTTTAGCTTCGTATTGACCCAAACCCTACTGTTCACAGTTTAAACTGTGAGCTGTGTTACCAAGAAAAAATCAAAGGATTTTTTAGAGGCATTATTAGATTTTTGCCCTGCAACTTGAGAATTGAATTTTTTTTTTATTTCAACGGTATTGTTATTTAATGAACAAATTTAATACTACTTAAAATCATAGCAATCAGAATTTGTTAATAAAACCTAATTATGAGTGACTGTGTCTCTAAGTATAATTCAATAAATATTCACTAAAAGCCTTCATAATGGTTTGTTAGTAATGGGTGGTATCACATACATGTATATGACCATCAAATAATTACATAGATAACCTGGCTCCGACAAGATAGTGTAACATTTTTGAAACTGCTGTAGATGATCTATCTACTCACACTAGTTCTTTTTAGGTTTTCTCTGCCTTTAATTTTAAGCTGATAAAACAAGGCTTAACAATTGACAACATCTAAAACTTTTCTTAAATCAGAATAATCAACAACTGGTAGAAAATTTTATACATACAAATATGAATATATATAATAATTACATATATATACGTCCGAGTAGTCTTCATTATATATGTTAAAATTGCATTGTTTTCTCCATGAAGATAAGACTGACTTTAACAACAACAACATTCATATTTAATAATACATCAATTGATATACGTGTGTATACAGCATTGATTTCCTTGCCCTGGAAAACAGTATAGAATATGTTGTGAATATTAAATACATATCATACTTGGGTATTGGGATACACACACTATATCATAAACATTTACAATTTTGTGATCTTAGTCTACAAAAAAAAACGTTTTAAACTGTAACACAAGGAGAAAACAGGTTGACATTATCCCGGCCCACTTTCAAAGGCAAAGTATGAACTGTATTTTTGTAAGAATAGTTAACAAACAAAAAAATGCAAAATTCAGTTTTTGAACTTTGAAACTTAATATGGAAAATCAGTATATAAAAAAAAAAAAGTTCAGTTTCAATGAGGCTAAACAAGGAAAATGACATGTGGGTAATATTTCACATCACTAGTACAACAGCGATATATTTTGATCTATCACATTGAATCCCATAAGCATGTCATGCATATTCATTTTGAGTGACTGTGTACGGATTGATATTCAATGAAAGTCATAGAGGCTGCTGCTGTACTAGTGATTTTTACCCGCGTCATTTCGCTCGTATAACCGCATTATTTCTTGTTTGTGGTTTTAAGTCGAACTTGACAATATTTCACTCACTGATTTATTGGCAATAACCCAATAAACAATTCCAAGAGTAAAACACAGGACACAAATACAGTGCAATGCACAGAAAACAAAGCAGGTTCAGTTTCCTCTTAGTCTGGGAGCTCCAGGCATTGTCAACAGAAATATGTTGCCGATCAAGGCTGTAAAACTGAAATATGTTGCAAGGACTGAGTGGGCAACAGACTCACTTTACAAGTAGCAACAAATTCTAATATGTAAAATCTACATATTAATGTAAAATTAACTTCAGCAGATCAAGTTCTAAATAATATTTTAAACTGTTTGTTTAAATATCTAATTTCTTAAAATGGCAGTGTATCTACAAATTAAGTTAACAGTGACATAATTTATAGTTATTCATTTGTTTTTTTTTCTCATGTTGTAGTTGACTTCCATTTATTGCCTGTTATTGGTAGTAATCTGTCAATCTAGTAAATGCAAGCTATACTAGTCACCAGTTTCTTCTGAAGTTATATAAATATTAGTTTTTTTTTTAGTAGGCGGTTGCCAGCTACCTGTAGCAGTCTACTCAGGAAAAAAAAATGGCATGGGCCGCCGCCTGCTTTTTTTACTTCGAAATTTTGTGGCAACATATTGTGTCTTACTTGTTCTGATCATAAGCCACCTACTTGTCAGCAGTACAAGTAACACCTGAATAGGACTGTTATTGTAAATTTTGTATTATTTGTATGACTTAAAGCACTAAATGCACATAACAAAATTTAGAAACAAAGTAACAATAAAAAAAAGAATGTTTCAACAAAGTACATGACTACAATAAACAAACCCACTTTTCTTTTTGTGTAACTAAATGCTTGGCTTTTTTTTATAGTTGGTATTTCTTTAAAACTGCAAAGGCATAAATATATATATGTAATGGCCGGATTAAAAAAAGCATAACTGACAACTAAAACAGAAATGTACGAATATATACAAATGCATATGTGTATACATAAAATGTTATAACGTTGTATTTATACACCACTAAAAAGTTTTATTGGAATAAATAGATCTGAGATTCCACTCGCGGTAAACTAGATGCTTTTATTTAAAAACAAAAAAAGTATTACAACTCATTATTGCCTGGAACTAAAATTGTCATATTTTGTAAGTCTGTGAGATTATTTTTAGCTTTAACAAAATATGCACTTTAAATTTAATGCATTTTTAACATTGTAGCTTATCATAATATACAACAAGCTTTGTCAAAATAAAAAAGAAATATCCTCAGGATAACCATAAGTTATAGTAAATTACCCATATGTTATAGTAAATTATCCATGTAAATTACTCATTAATTGGAACAAAATCGCAAAATCCCAATTAAGTAAGAAATTTGGGTTGTAAATTTATGTAGAGATTCAATACTCTTATTGGAACAAAAGTACCAAGAAATACAATATTATTGTTTCATGTAAAAGTGTATACCACTAACGACATAACATAATGCATAGTATATTGATTATTCCCTGCTTAAGAGATCTTTGGCTTAAATCTTCAAAGCAGTGAACACATTTAGATATAGATAGACGGCTCTTATTTCTAAACATTTTAAAAAGGATCGTCTTGGCTGCAATAACCCAAACGTCAGTTGACAAATTACTTTTCAAAATATGCCCATGCATCAATTATTTTTATTTTTATAAATCTATGAAAGAAACGATTTCCCTCTTTCGGATAGCTGGCTGTCACCATTAGTGGGTGTGTCCATATTCGTGACGTAGTTCTTCAAACAGTAGGTATACTATCTTTCAGCTAACTATTAATTAGGTCTTGTGCACAGTGGCGCAGACAATAAGTGGGTGCTGGCCCAAGAAAAGGATTTGTTTAGGCAATCGGAACTCGTACATTTTAACACCGATACATTTACCATCCGAATGCTTAGACATGGCGGCCTGGACTGTTTTGGTGTTATGTTAACGATAACCAAATATTTAACCATTCATTATGCATCCCACACAAATTGACAAGGAAACTACATGTAATTTGCATGAGGCAAAACAACAAGCAGTGCCTTGTATGTTGACATAAACGTAGGGTATTGCAGCCAAGACCACTCTTTTAAAAAAAATATATTTCTTACACATTTATAGGAATATAGACTTTTTGTATTCAGTCCATGCTGCTATAATTTGTTATCTATTGTCTATTTCTGTTTATAGGACGTTGAAAAAAACAGTTTTGTCAGAATAATTTTCACAAAGATCACTCTAAGAGATTTTTAGAAAGCATTTTTGTCAGGATAAAAACAGTTAATATTTTGTATGTGTAAAATTATAGTAATACAAATGTCTATTCCAGTAACACATATACGATGTTACATTAATTACAATATCCACAATTTGATATATATGTTTTTTTGTATGTCCGTATGCCCTAAGCAACATTTAAAACAAAGTAAAGAAAACTATAATAAAAAAAATAGATAAACATTTGAAAAGAATTGTCAACAGTCTTTCAAAAATTCAAATCACCGGAATAATTTTGCGCATTGCGTTTTCCACGATAAAGTAGTAATTTTTCTGTTACATCTTGAAAAGTGAAACAAACCAGTCATGGGATGCCAAAAAGATCAGAAAGCATTTCCTTTACAGGTAATGGTAAGCCTATTGACTTGGCACTCAGCTGTAATAATTTTATTGTGATGCCATTCAATAGAGGACTTGAGTTATGATGTTATGACATCAGAGCAGGGCTTAATCCAGAGACCAGTCCACCTGTCTTTTGGATGGTAAAATCAAGCTTGGAGAGGCAAAAGTTTCGAAAAATTAACATGGGGGAGATAGGAAGTGGACAGGCAGTTTTTGTCAAAATGTGGTTTTTGGACTGGCACATCACTGATTCTTGATGAAGCCTTGCATCAGAAGAACGTCCCTTTGGCATTACGACATCAGAGTGACGTCCCTTGGAACATCATAACTCAAAAGCCCCGTATTGTTGTACTATAATTTTTGATAATTCTTCTGTTTTAGTATTCATGAACTATTGTTATGATTATACTAGGAATTTTTTCTTTTTATGAAACAGGGTACATTTTTATTGGTACACACTGCATCTCTATGGGTATAAGACTAGTTGGAACCTATTATTAAAGAAAATAATAATAAATAAAATATTCTAAATAAAAAAACATATATAGGAAGTTAGAGAAATAAAATCAAAAATATTAAGGCAGTGATTTTATGAGTTAACTAAATGAGAAGATGACATTAAAAAACTTGGCTCATACATTAAATTAAATGTCTTCATCATAACAGTACCGGTATATTCTATCCTACTGATCAGCAAAAATAGAGAAAGACACATCTACTATTAAGAACCATACTGCAATTTAAATGCTGTTCAACTGTTTTTTTCCAAGACATGAAAAGGTGCAATAATCTACATGTATACCTGTTAAAGTCACAATTTAAGTTTAGCATAAAGATAGGCACTATTGGCTAATGTTACACAATAGAAAAACACTGAAGACAAAATTTTAAGATGTTTTATGTTATAACGTGTAGACATCCAGAAATAGAGCATACCGTTAAGGTCAAATTGGACATCAACATTAACGACAATCTGGTTACCGGTTCATATTACTTAAAAAAGCCAGTAAAATTTTCTAGCGTTGCTTTACAGTAATTAATCTTTCATTAAAGCCTGAACAACTATATAATATTACTGTTATTGAGGCAGTAGAGAAATATTCATTACTTTTCATTAGTATACAGAATTGACACATTGACTGCATATAAATATAGAATACTATTTATATTATAAAGTAATAACATTTTGAGATTTGAACAGTTCTGAAAACACTACCTACGATATGTCTTGGCATGGAACGTAAGCTTCCTATTCAAATTGATTTAAGACTGTGTTTTCCCCAAGGGTAATCACTTTATTAACCAGGTAGGCACTAAAAAACACACCATAGCAATTTTGTTGACACCGGTTACCTAAAGTACTACCATATGCAATGATCCACCTTTTAAAATATGTCCGGGGAAATCAATGTACATTTATTCATGGATATGAATGTAAATCTAAATAACTGGAGTTGTTGCTTCACAATTCTTACCAGTTTGTTCACTAACTTATATTATACCAAAACACGGTATTGTCTTTGAATGACTATACTTGATGAACCATCTTCTATCTGGATTTCAACCTCTCAATGCCAGGTGGCAGCTCTTTTGTGAAACCATGCAATGTATTTTTGTGTAAAACTACATTTAAAAGCTTTAAAACTTCCTCAAATATAGCTCAGATATTTGAGAAAGGTGAATGCTTTTCTTATTCTTACATCTGTTGATAACTTGAGCTATACCAGCAACCTGTTTCAACATCTTAGCCTGTGACTTTCTTTCACATCCATTCAGAACATTTTATAGACAACTAGTGTTACCCCAGCTACATCCACAATTCCACATGGAATCTCTTCATTTCAACTTCGAACTCAGTTACTCTGCTCGTGCAAAAGATGCTTAAAGGTACCGTTCACACCGTTTCAAAGCTGAATACAAGTTTTCAACCTCTTTGAGAGGATTGCTCCATTTCATAGCTTTCAGATCAGCTTTTCTAATCAGGTAAAACTTTGAGTCCTATTGGACTTCAGTTCAATGTAGGGGGTCAAGCTGGTGCTACCCAGTCACATTTGTTTTCCTCATTTGACACATCATTACCTGTTGTTGGGCTTGGTTGGTATTCCTTGATTTAGTTGATGTCAGAATACCCACCAGTGGTTTGGGATCATATTCCTTGAATCCACTTGGATTTAACTTCATCCAGTGCAATAATGGGTGACCAAGATACCAACCCAGATATTGTCTTGCTGAACACAGTTTTGCTAACATCGCCCAATACTCATAATCGTGTCAATTATGAAAACTTGGCTGCTGCTCTTTTTCTGTCTTTCTTTTGATGCTGGCTCGGAGATATTTTATTTGCTTTGTGTTTGGTCCTGCTCACTTGAAGAGCAGTAGTGCACTGCAGGTGGTCAAGTTATCAAGTGGTCTCAGAATCATTGGGTATTATGTTTACATTAGGATGCCACAAACCGCTTATAAGCTAACTTACGATCACACAATCTGCCTAAAGATTTAATGGAGCTAGCTTTTGAGGCTTTCGGGGTAAGTTCTTTGGTTCTTAAGAGCTGTGATGAGTCGTATTGCTTTGTTTATTTATTGGGAGTTCAAACTGATAACGAATTGTTTGATTGATTGGTGTTTTATGTCACACTTTCATATTACATCTCTCAAGTTAATTTCTAAACAGAGTGTGTTCATAATGTACATCAACAGCTTTTGCTACTTTGCTCTTAATTGTTCTTAATAAAATCAGATGACCAATAATGTTCAAGGTTGCCATTTTGTGATGTATTATTTTAAGTCTCTTAAGGTGTTCTTGAATTTCTTTATTTCCAAAATGGAACAAATAAATTCAAAATAGATCCTTTGGTGACTTAGATTTTCTTTAAATAACCAATACAAAAATGCAACAGTTGTGTTTTTTCAGGTTTGTGAAATTGCTTTTGGGTGACTTTGGCACGGGCTGCTCTCAGGGATCCCTGATTTTTTGGAAGATTTTATTATCTTAAATAGGATGAAACCACACAATCCAAAATGATTCCAAATTAAGAACAGCAAAACAGATCAGTCTTTTTAAAACTTTCATGAACCGGATTGTCCCATACACTGTTGTCCTATCCTAGCGTACATACAAATCACATAAAATCTTTGGATTGATTGTTTCAAGGCAAAACTGAAAAGGGTCCTTAAATTGTTGAGATGTTATACGGTCCAAAAAACCTGATGCACAATAAATGCCAATAAGATAAAAGTAATACTCGCATCCAAAGCAAATTGTTTATGTATCAAAAATAGTTGTCGGCTGATAATCCAGTGTTATTTGTGTAGAGTAAGTATGTCCTGTTTGATACTGATAAAGGTTGTTGATTTCTCCCATAATTTACTTATGGAAGGAGATTATTCTAAACCCTCCAAGGCTGTAGCACCATCACCACTATAGGAGGCAGTCTCCTCATACACGGGTATTGAAGTTAAAATTTGGGTTTTCAATTGTTTTATCCTCCTTCTCGTGATTGTGGCCATTTCTGTCTGGATCTAAAGATGGTATTTTATGAGCAGGTCCCCACTCTGCTGAGGGTTTCATCAAATATACCAATCTCTGAAAATTGAAATGATAAGAGAACTATGAATGAATGATTAAAAAACAATAAAATAAAAACAAACATTTAAAACTTAATTAAAGTTCAACTGTAATGCAACAACAGAATTATAACAAAATTAATTCTGCAACTCTCTTCATACAAACATCTAAGTTTTACCACCTTGCAATGATTATGCACCTACTTATTAACATTCCACTGGTAGACTTTGCATTGCCATGGATTCCGGAAGGCCATGGGTTAGTCTTGTAAAAAAACACACAGCATTTTCCAGTCACTGTCACTGGTAGACTTCATTTAAATACATGTACGGTCAACATGATAATTGACAGCTTCCTTAGTGTTTAACCTTGCGCTCAGGGCTATTTCACCTCTTTGATGGCGATGTTTTCAATCAGTAAACAGCAACACAATCCAAACATGTTAGGCAACCAATTTATATTGTTTTTTACAGGCCTTACGACTGTAAAACATCAGAAATAAAAATAAAATGTGAAAATTGTCCCTTTACAGTCAGTTTGAATTCGTGGGATTTCCCAGTCTTTTATTTCTGTTTTGGCGTCCTAACACAAAAACATCTTATTGAATGAACCATAAATTCTATTTTTAAGAAAATTTTACGCAAAAACTTTTGCTAAACAAATGGCTGACAATGAGTCACTAAAAAAACATTGCCTATAATTGAAGATACCATGTCTAAAAATGTTGGATTAAGGTTGAATTGTTACATGTAATTCCATTATGTCAATACGTTTGAAAAACTTTGAAAACCAATTCTATTTTTATTCACCCGCCATTCTTGATATAGAAGAAATTCGGTATGTGAACCACAACATAAAATTGGTGTGGCCTGATAATGTATTGGACTGTTCCTCCAGTACTTCCAAGGTGTATGTACAATTGTACACTCAAAACAAACTTTCTTTTAGTGGAGGTCAATACTAAGAGAATCAGAGAATAAATGGAGCCATTAAATAGTTAAGATACATACCTCCTTTATTGACATATTTTCCGGAGCTTGAGTGACCTTGTAGACTCCCATTCCTATGACGAATAGAATGGGAGCAATTGCAAGAAGCCAACCAACAGCATTAGCCGCTGGAGGGTAAAAATAACCTTCATCTTCATCTTGTAGTGGTTTGTACTGGATCCAGTTAAATACCATCACAAACTGTAGTCATAAAAACAAGGGTCAAAATATTGTTAAACTGGTGTTATGTTACTTTTTTTTAATGTTAATCTTGAGCCATCCAAGTAGAATAAAACAAAAACGAAAAAATCCAGTACTCTGGGCACATATTTGAAATACTGTCTGATGTTGGGGTGTTCAAACACCCAAATGTATATGTATTGTAAGACTAGCTTGACCACTGATTTACCTGGGTGAGGGTAATCACGAACTGGACCCTTTTAACATGTGTCACCTAGGGTTACCAGTCCTTGTATATCTAGCTCTCACTATCCATAATTCTTTACACTGTTGAAGGCGTTTTGGTAGTACACTGCAACGTCAGTATTTCATATATATGTCCATAGTACCAGATTTGTTCATTTATGTTTTAGCAATATGCAGAAAGTTGTTCAGATTCAATGTCTGTAATTCTAGTCTATTAAAATGAATAATAATTGTCATGTAGAGAACTTGTTTGTGTAAAGTGCAGTACTATCTATTCCAGTTATATGACAGAGGAATATCCTTGTGACAGCAGCGAGAGAGAGTTTTATCTTAACCACGACTAGCTGGCTGCTCAAAGTACTATTAAATTTAATCCTAGATAAGTGATTTTATCATCTATTAATGCTAATCTTGGTTTTAAGCAACCGTCCCCAGGCAAACTAGTTGCCGCTATAACATATTAATGGTGGACAACAAATAAAAAAACTTCTTTTACTCAATTCTCAGTCAACCAAGGCTCATTCCTACTGCTTATTTATTACAATGTAAATACAAGGTTTTATTCCATCGTTAAAGGAAAACCTGGAATGATTGATTGGGATTTAACACTCAGGGGTATTTCACCTATATGACGGCGTGACAGCCCAATGGCTGGAGGAAACCACCATTGACATATGATTTTATGACTGGCAACATAAAAGACAAGACGGGACAAGGACAGGAAAAACAAGAATCAAGTATTGCAGGGCAATCCATAGTCCCCCACCAGCACTTTTTGAATAGCAATGAGGATATGTCTTAATATTGCACATTAAGGGCAGTTGTATTTAAGGCTATCCTAAATAAATTGTGTTTCATGTCTTCCAAGTGACCATGTGACTGCTTTTTTTAAAGGCTGACCTCAGTCCACGAAAAATAAAAAAT
>JAVFBY010409155.1:0-14719 GCA_034781015.1 Tonicella lineata
CTTTACCATCTGTGCTATTCCCCGAGTGGAAGTCACTGTTTTAAAGAGATACTGTACAGAGAGATAGTGTACATATATTTATATGCTGTGTACATGCAATTTTTTTTACAGGAGCCCTCCATTAAGTTTTTTACAAAATAAAATATGGCCGCCAAAGGACTTATCTAATCTAAATCAATGTCAACATACTTTTTAAACAATGTCTATGTGGTCCTCCGCATGGAAGGATTTTTGGCTACAACCAGTATTTTCCGAATAGAAGTGCCCCAAAGAGTTTAAGAAAATCCAATATGGCCGCTAAATGACGTAATAATTTCGTATGGAAATGTTCCATGCACAACTTGGCCATGTAAGCTATTAGTCCACAAAATTTGGCGGTTCTATGTTTAGCCGTTTTCTAGATAAATGAGGCACAAAAAAGTGTAAATGTTATTTGAAAAAAACAGGTTACAAAAACAATAGACATTTCAGAAGTAATCTGAAATCCCTAATTACTTTTTTTGCTTTCAGGAAGGCGAGACCAGCTAGCAAAAAACTAGTCCCATTCACTTAACATGCAACCAAAACGAGGCTTGGAACCAGAAGCCGAAACCAAAACGAGTACTAAACGAGACTTCGGCCCCCTATAGACTTCTAAAACACTATTGAGTCTTGGTTAGCATAGACGGCACATTTGGTTTATGATATGACTGGTGATTCTGATGATGCTTGGTCTAGAGTCTAGACACTCAAGATTGTTTGGTCATATTGTTTGGTGAGACTTCATGAGAGCCTGATTTGGCATCTGTCACCAACTCAGAAGTTTGGCCTTAGCATGGGACGATATCCAGTTTTGGGCCTCCTGGTGGCAACTCTGTTCATTCCCACAGGAAACAGCCTAGTGGTTCCAGTTTGTGTCATGTTTCGTTTAGTTGGATAGCTTTTAGAGACGTTCATCTACGCGCCTCTGGCATTCTCTCTGAGGTGTCTGAGTTTCGTTTAGGCATTGCCTAGGACCTTTCAGGTTTACGTTTTCTTGTATGTTATCTCCAGCTTTTGGTATTAGTTTAATTAAACATATGGCCCACACTCACTGCTGTTTGTTCTACTTTCACTTATCTTAACCTCACTCTGAGTCAGTCTGAGATGACCAATGATCCACACACTTTAATAGTGCCATAAACAGTCCAATTACTTTCACTTTCTGTTTTGTTTGTTATTGTTATGTAAACACCTGTCTGAGATAACCAAAGATCCCCACCCATGAATATTTTTTGCTCTCCAATGTTTGTTCTACTAAAAACAAATTATTTTTGCTTTCTGTTTTGTTAGGTTACTGCTCTCTAAACCTCAGTCTGACATGACCAATGATCCACACTCCATGCCATTTGTTCTACAAAGGCTGGACAAAGATGGATCCATTCTGAAAGGAGCTCCTGGATATCAGGTAGGACTTGATCACACCATCATAGAATTTTTTTTTACATTGATTATGTCTGAGTCAGAGAAATGTGGCTTCCCTATAAACTATCATCTCCGATTGTATAAATTTGGCTTACTTTTTTAATTATTCATCTTTTAATGCAGAAAGTTCAATTTTAATAAGTAATTTTAGGAAAATTGCTATAAAGAAAGATCTAGGCAAATAAAATCACTTTACTAGATTATTATGTCACTAATAAACATGCCAAATTTCACGAATGTTTCTCAAAGGGTTTTCAAGAAATTAAATTTTGACAAAAAAAGTTCTAGAAATGGGACAAAACCCATCGAGCTGTAAATAAACCTCAAAGGGGTAGTCCATTCTAAAGTGTTTGCTTGGCAGGAGCTTTGTTTTTGTACCAGATGTTTTGCACAATAAATATGTAGAATATTGAATTTGGTGTACACCATTTGCGCAGTGTTGTTGTTGTTATAAATGAGTATAATAATATAGTATATTGCCATATCTACTTCTGCCAGCATTCAAAGTCTTATTTTTGACAGTTCTTATGACTTAAATCTGTACAATGTATAAAATAGAAAGAAACTCTACTGTTTGCGGTTAAATTCCATGGATATTTCTTTTCTGGGATGATAATATTGACATTTTCACTTGTGGCTGTGCCTATTCAGAAAATAAATTTGTTTGCCGTAACACTAACTGAAATATCCATTGTATCAATCTCCAAACTGCAGATACTCTCCTTATATTTATAGCACCTGTCTTTGTGAAGTTTTATAGCAAAAAGTACTGAACACCATTGAGGTTTTGGTGTTAAAACCCGACAGAGAGGTTATACATGTAGTTGAAATATAATCACTTCTGGCGTCATTTTGGAACCGAGTCAAAACCTGAGAGGTTATTGATGAGGTGCCAAAATGACAGCAGAGGGGATTGTATTTCAACTACCACCGATACAGAGGTTTTAAACACCATTCTAATCCAATAAAATAAAAAATAAAAAACATATTTCTTATTGTGTCAAAACTGGCTGTTGTTTTACTATGTAAGGGAGACTACGAACTGAGAAGAATAGCCAAAAGTGAGGCGATCTTCTCTTTACATGATTCTAAATCACGACGTCATCACACTGTGACGTCTTTGTGGGTGTATCACTCGTGAAGCTAACATTTATGAAGTAACAATTGAAACGTCATCAGTTGTGTTGAAAGAGATGATCACCTCGCTTTCGTAATATTCGTCTCTGCTGGCTTACGATACAGTTTTAAAACCGTACAAAAGCCGCTAATATGAAAGCGACACATTTATTTTGTGACAACCTGGTACCAAAAACTCTTGTTTAAGTCAGCAAGGGTCAATTTTATTTCTATTGTAGGATTTAAAATAGTTTTGGGGCGCTGACGAGTTGTTGACGAAGGGGGGTTGTTGAACAGCTATAAACAAGCCGGTGATAGTTGCAAAATAATCACCACTAGACTCGCAACGTTTTCATGTATATTTGCACACGGCCCGTAACCAGTAGAGGTTTAGAATTATGGGTTTAAACCTGCCATTGAGGGGATAGTTACAATAACCTTTAACATCATTTTGGAACTGAGTCCGTTTTGATATGCCAAAATGATGTCCGAGGTTATTGAAACTCAACTATCACTGATACAGAAGTTTTAAACGCCATCCTAATCCTATAAAATAACAAAACTGAACAGCTTGCTTGTTGTGTCAAAACTGGCTGTTGCTTGACTATGTGAGGGAGCAAGAGAACTGAGAAGAACAGCCATCTCCAACCAATCAGATGTACTTGACCTCTGACAATTTGAAGAACATTATTACTTGCTGACGATACAGTTTTAAAACCATACAAATACCGATAGTATGGAAGGTATAAACTTATTTTTGTGAAAGTCTGCTATGTTGTTGTCATGTATATTTGCACACAGCCCATTACCAATAGAGGTTTACAATTTAGTACAAACAGTTCATTCATTTACATGTATAAATTCTTAATGTTGTATTTTTTCAGCTGCGTTATTTTGTTGACCCTGGGTATTTGAAACCAGGAGAAAGATCTCTATTTCTCAAACACTTATCCCATCAAATCTTGCACATTGACGTCTGGGATGGTGATTCCCTTCTTCTGATTGGCTCAGCCTCTGTCGAACTTAGGGTAAAGTTTTTTCGTAAATCGAGTTGAAATAATAATTCACCAAGTATCTGAAGTTTCTCCACAAAAAATATAGGCAGTGTTGAAATGATAAAAATAAAACAATTTGTCACCCTTAAACTATTTCCTTAAGCTTTTAAGCTGATCTCATGGTTATTACAAACTTTAGTTGAATTGTATTTACTAGGTTTCTTAACTGTACCCCCCATGCCAACTGTTTTTTTTTATGAAATGATTTTTTGTTACTTTGTATTTACTAGGTTTCTTAACTGTACCCCCCATGCCAACTGTTTTTTTTTATGAAATAATTTTTTGTTACTTTGTATTTACTAGGTTTCTTAACTGTACCCCCCATTATTATGAATGAAATGATTATGTAAAATTGTTTGTAATTAACCTATATATCAATGAAGACCTCTATTGTTACCAGTGTTTGTTGCGTCACAACCTGGAGGCAGTTCAGACGACATTTGAGTTAGATGTTATTTCGATGGAGTACGATGATGACATGTCTTCAAACATGACCGGTGATTTGCATCGAGGTGGCATTGTGCGCCCAGTAGGAGTAAATACACTGGTCAAAGGCAGGCTGCATCTCAGAATGGCAAATGTTGGACATGTGCCAGACACAAAACCATCTAAGCTAGGTAAGTTTTTGTTAATGTTTTTTTAAAAAGAATATTAAGAAATCCTAATGGGTTGCTCTAGCTCAGTGGGTAACATGTTGGGCCACTGCGCCATGTTCAATTAAGGTTGAAGGTGGTTGGTGGGAGCTTCCTGTGCCCTGGGGCCGATTCCACAAAGTAATTTCTGACTTAAGTCATAATATTAAATTCAACTTTGGTGAAATCTGTCTTCAAAATGTCATGCAGATATAAAATGAATTTATACCAAGTGACACCACGAAAACCATGAATTTCAAAATTCAAAAGTAGGCAATTTAGGTTGATTGAAAGATTTTGACTTAAGTTTAAAACATCTTTGTGGAATCCGCCCCAGGTGCTTTCTGGAAATTGATTTGCTGAGTCATGTTTAAAGCTTGCTTCTTGTCATGTGGTGTATATCAAGGGGTGTTTCATAACCCATTGGACTGGCACGCACTCACATATTTTAAAGAGATACATGTATAACATTATATATGGCATCAACAATTAAACAAGACTAACAATCAATGAAGTGACCAGGTTCTTGGCTGCCTGTTCATCCTGATTTTATACCGAGAGTTCCAAATGGCTTTGAGATGTCTGACCTCCCCCCCCCCCCCCCCTTTAAATCTTTAATTAAACACTAGCAATGCAATGTCGTCATATAAAATAAAACACCTTGGAATAAGACATTAAATGACTAATCCAGTCAAATTAATAAATAATGCGGGTTTTTGTTATGTAAGAAAGTCATCTGAGAAAAAAGGCTATTTATTTATGATGCATTTCTCATAATTATATGAAGCAATGGGAGCGACCACTGCCCGAGTCAGAAGTAGCCTAAGTCTTTAAAAAAAAAGAAGATTGGACTTTTTCTAGCTTTGTGCTCTGATGACATGAAATGTCACAGGATATTCTGTTTTGAAACTGTCACTTATCGTAGTATTTGGTAGGATGGCTTCAGTACCTCTATTCTAGAAGGTATCAGTGAGATAAGCTCACACTCTCACAAGGAGACCTCAGGGAAATAACCCGAAATACTACAACAACTCACCATTTCAATGTCGCTCAATATCATTGATTTTTTCCTTTCAGCCCCTCTTAATGGCAGTGTTTTGATATCTGAAACTGCAGGGAAATCTGCATATATTGGAGGCAGTCTTATTGCTGGAACAGGATCTGGTAAGTACAAAATAGATTACTGGTACAAGTCTGGTGTAGATCTGTTCAAAATATTTAACAACTTGTTTGCAGGTCTGTCTTGCATTGCCCGATTGTTCAAAGATCAGCTATTCTAGCAGCCAGTAAGTTGACGATCTGTCACAAAGTACACGATACCACTCCATAATAGAAACCACTGTTATGCAAATTCCTCAAGCTGCTATGTTGACCGAGCTATGAACAACCCACCCTTGATCAGATAAACAGTGTTGATTTCTTGTCATTTTACAAAGTATAATTTGAACAGACATCGAAGCACATAGATACAAACTTTGACCCTTGCCTCATTATTAGTTTGTGACTTTATTCACATGACAGTATGGCAGATGAGCCTTGTTTATAGACCTTTTAAATTCTTTTTTACAACTATTTGCTTTATGGAATTACTAAGTATTAAAATAATGAAGATGTGATATTGACTGCTTTCTTCTTCTTCCTCAATGCATTATGGCTTTTCATCTATGGGTTGCTGTCTGTCTCACTGATATATTTAATTCTATTAAAAGTATCTTAATCTGTTTTTTGACTGCTTGGGTAGGAAGCATGTGTTTTGGGCACAACAATCATGTTTAGTTTTCCAAGAATGACTTGTTTTTTGTCTTGTACATTCCATTACTTGTTAATATGTACTGAAAACAATCAACATACATGTACATGTAGATGCATTTTTACCCAAAACTTTCATTTTTTTATTTTTTTTCTGAAAATTTCTTTAAATTATTTCCTTCCAGATTTAAATAAGGGAAAGAAATCCAAAGCCCAGAACCTAGTAGAGAATAACAGAGAAGTTGCATCCCTTGTCCTCTCTCAAAAGAATCGCTCTTTAGTTGGAGATTCAAATCGGGAAGGGGACTCTGAGAAGCAGAGGAAACTGGCGCGAATGCAGGCAGTGAGAATGTCCGAAGTAGAGAAAGAAGACCAGCCTCTCACTATACTGGTAAATGTCACACCTCATCATTACGAGGCTGACAATTTCAGATCTGATTTTTTTTCTTTTTTGGTTTCAATTTCATGTTTTCCGTTGATGGGAAACACTGGGAAACTGAATTTTTGTTCTGTGTAAAAAAAAAAACTATTGTGGTTATGATAATGGGAAACAGAATTTAAGTAACGTGTTTTTATTTTCACAATAATGACATGCTACTGGAAACAATCGTTTCCGTAAAATTCTTAGGATTGTGTAATGATGTGTGTATTATCTTCAGCACTTACAATATAACCATAGCTTCAGTTTTAAAATGTATTGGAGAGATTTGAATCACTCTTCTTTTAAGACATATTGAAATATATACCAGTCTCTCACGTATCTTCCCAATTTCTACCTCTCCAAAAGAAGAGAAGCACAAACAAAACTCTGGTAGATATTGGTATCTTCCGTTTCTATCGATGGTCGTACTTTTCCGTTATGTAAGGAAGGCTAATCTGCATAGATCGGGCAATTCCGTGAGCATAGAGCTGCCCCATTTTGTTTGCTCTGTGGCGCTTACCCTCAGAACAATCCTGAGCGGATAACGGCAAAGCAGTCATATTCAAACGGATATCACCAAGAATTTTCTAGCGTGAAGCTAAAAACTGAGGGCAATGACAGCCACAAATTTTTCTTCCCCAAGCAAAAAGTGAAAACAAAATTGACTATCATCCAAGCTTAATGCTGAATAGAATAAAAACAAAGGTAAATAAACGTTTGTGCTGTCTTGACAAAAAATGAATACCCATGGGTACAAGAGATAAAAATGTGCAACATGTCTACCCCCTGTTGTGTGTGATGGACCAGCTTTATTGACCTTTGCCCGGTCTATCCTCAGCGACATCTAGCGGTGAAGTGACGCGACCAGCGAGTCATGTAAAAGTTTAAGCCGGAATGGCTATATTGATTTGAGAAGCAATGTTAAAATGAAGACCAAGAGGTGACCATAGATAAGTGTGGGCTTATGTTTGGGCCACGAGGTGGCGAAATTGAGAGACAGTTTTTTATTCTTTATGTAGTATGAATTTTACAGATGCGTTAGAATTTTGCATCCTGGAATCTCTATCAGATGTAATAATTACAATCAAATAAGTAAAAAAGAAATTAAGACAAAGCAAACAAACTGAAAAAATTATCATTTTCAATTCTTTAGGGTGTAAAACAGGAGAAAGCAGAGCGTATCCGCGATCTGAAGACCATAGATTTCTACCGACAGCAAACAAAGCATGATGGGATATTGAGCATGTTGAGTCAGAACATGACAACAGAACACATGATTTATCCGTCATTCGGGACAACAGATTTCTTCGAATTTGTTCTGCGTAATCCGTTTAATGTGGAACATACAGTAGTTGTGGAGTGTAATGACCCTGAACTGAGGTAAGTGTTACTAATACAAATTGTTGGTCTCTCCATTAGTCATCAAAACTAAGGAAATCTTTTTTAAATTTAGTATTTTTGTTATTGACTTATTTAATAACTTTTTCAATAAAAATAAGATTGTTCCACCAATTGTTTTAAAAGTTCAGTCAGTGTATTGTTAATACTTCCTCAGGCCTTTCTTTAACTCAATCTATCTGAAGCCAGAGAATTTCACGGAACCGATAGTTTCAGGTAGCATTTTGTAAAAATTAAAAAGCGGCTTCCAAATTCCATTTCCCATTATCAGGGTTACGTTGAATCCAATAAAACAGTTTTTACACATCACCAAAATTCTGTTTCCAAGAGTTTTCCATCAGTTAAAAACAGGAAACCAAAAAACAACCCTGCTTATCCAATCTGAAATTCTCAGGCTTTTATCTCAATCTCTTAATTTACTTACAATTACGCATATATATGAAGCAAATTCTGGCAAAATACCCTTGAGTATGACGTTAAACATGGAAAAAAATCTATCAATTTAAGGAATTTCGTGGTTTCCTGTTGTCATATAGTTGAAATACATGTACCACTAAGCATGACGTTAAAAACCTATGAGTCAATCAATCTGTATCAATAATTACATGTATCAATTTTTAATGTGTTTGGTTTTTAATAGTATTAGTTGGTGGCGGGTCATATACCCAGTACTGCATGGTTTTGTTTGCACCTAATTTCTAAAAAAAAACACTTCATATGTTCTTTTGTATTTCCTGGAATTGCTTAAATACTGGAGTCTGAAGCGTTAATGGCTAAATCTGTTTTTAAATTTGAGCATTACAGGCATTGGAATTTTATTAAACAAACCTAGTAAAAAACAATTTGGTTTTCTTAGTACAAATAACTGTATATCAAATATTAGTTTTCGACACTGTGGGAAAATCCTGATAAAAAAACCTGTACCTGGGCGAGAATCGAACTTGCAACAGCTCTCTTGTTCAATCCTCATTTACTGCACATGACCACTCTCATGATAAACAATATAATTGTGAAAATTATTCAAAGATACTCAGTCTTTCGATTATAAATTAATTCTTCTTTTGTTTACAGGGTTATTACTGATAGTCGTGAGTGGAGACACTTTAAACAAGTACATCAAGTAACTACCCCAGTAGAGGAGGGGATGTTCAGCAAATCAGGCAATAACTCTGAACTTACAGAGCTATTTCTACGACCTAAAGAGACAGTCAACATCCCCTTTAAGTTTGCCATGTTCTCAGCTGATCACTCAGTCAAACCACAGGTAGATTTCATTATTTTTGTAAAAGGCCTACTAACCGTTAAATGGGCTAAAACTATTTATAAAAAGTTCCTATGTGACCCATATACGAAAACTGGGCACGGCTAGTCTAATCTAACGCTCTTAGATACAAATGTCTTTTGCTGTTTAGAGTGTTTTGCAATTAATTACAAAGACAGGAAACGTTGCATTATATATTTTAAGGTAACGAAATGTCATTTTAGTGATAAATTGTATGCTTATATTGTTTAAGCTACCATCTTGTATTAGTGGTTAGTGGGGCTTTAAGGGGAGACGGGGGTTGACTGTACGCGATTTTCGATGAAAAAATGCAATTTGAGATGTTGTCATTTTTTGGTTTAAAAAGGCCTGAACTTTCGTTTTAAAAAAAATTTGGGCAGAAAAAATATCTGATTTGGACGAAATTCATACTTTATAACACCTTACACAGAAGTTTTATTTTGAATTACCTTCATAAACTGTCAAAAACGGCTGTCTTTGGACGTTAGCAACGCGTATTTCTAACCTGCCGCCATTTGCAAGCCATACATGTATATCATTGATAAGATATTTGCCTCTAATCCAAAAGCCCTGTTAATTCTTGGTGATTTCAATGACCGGTGCACGCAATGGTACTCGGATCACGCACCAAGTGAACTTAAACTAGATTTGTTTAACCTTGTACGAAACAACAACCTTTTTCAACTTATTAATGAACCTACTCGTTACTGCAATACTGGGGCGTACTTGTTAGACCTTTTAATTACAGACAGTCCTGGTTTTGTATTAAGCACTGCTGTTTCGCCCCCAATATGCAATAACGATCACTGCGTTATATCATGTGAAATTAATATTTCTAGTTGTAAGCGTCCATGTGCTTACAAACGATCTATATGGGATTATAAGGTTGCTGATATTCCTGGTTTGAATGAATCCCTTTCTCTTGCTCCTTGGGACGTTGATACATGTACTTGCGTATTCCACGACGTAAACGATATACTTTATTATTGGAGCTATTTATTTACTTCCATTTGTAAAGATCATATCCCTTGCAAAACCATAACTATCCGGCCAAAGAATAAACCATGGATGTCTAACGAAGTGATACGGGAATTCCGCATAAGAAACAGACACCATAAGAAGTTTGCTCGCACAAAGAGTGATGAGCATAAACTTGATTACGTAATTGCCAGACGTGAAGCAAATCGCTCTAAACGTGAAGCCATAAAAAGATATTCAAATTCTTTGAAACTCCAGCTCTATTTAGAGTCCAATGATACAAAAATATTTTGGAAATGTGTTTAATACATCCAGACAAGGCCAAATCAGTTATCCCCCCCTTTATTATCTGCAGACAAATAAGTCCATGGATCACGTGACAAGACAGAACTTTTTTGTCAGTCCTTTGCCGAACAAATGACAATACCCCTGAATGTCATTGAACCACCCCTTCCAGATTATGCTGCATTAAATTATCCTTCCCTTGATAGCATAATCATTTTGAAATCTGAAGTCTTGAAAATATTGAAATCGTTGAATACTAAGAAGGCTAGCGGCCATGATGAGATTAGCAATTTCCTATTAAAGAAACTGTTCACAGCAATTATGTGGACCCCTAACGAATTTATTTAATATATGCCTGACAACTGGGTGGTTTCCAGAGCAGTGGAAAAAAAGCCAAATGTCTGTCCAATATTTAAGAAAGAAAACCGGAAAGTGGTTGACAATTATAGGCCAGTGTCTTTAAATTGTTCGGTGTCTAAAGTATTTGAAAGACTGGTATTCAATAAGTTATATGAATATTGCATCAAACATAATATTTTGACAACTAAAAATTCGGGTTTTAATCCAGGGGATGGCCCAATAAACCAACTGATAAAAATAGTACATGATCTTTACAAGTGCATCGATACTGAAGCTGGCGCTTGTATTGTATTTCTTGATATGAGCAAGGCCTTCGATAAAGTGTGGCATAAAGGACTTCTTCATAAACTCAAGGCTATAGGTATAGAAGGGCAGCTATTGAATTGGTTTAAAGACAACTTAGTTAACGGCTTCATTAGGGTTAAAATTGAAGGTCAGTCCTCTAATTATTACCCAACTAATGCCGGTGAACCTCAGGGATCCGTACTTGGCCCTCTGTTGTTCCTGATCTACGCGAACGACATTATTGACGATTTAGAGTGTAACATCCATTTGTTCGCTGACGACACTTCTATTTCAACGCCTATCAACGATAAGTCGGTGACTGAGTCGAAAATATCAAAAGATCTTGCACGTCTTTCAAAGAGGTCACAACAGTGGCTGGTTTCATTCAATGCCAGAAATCAACATACCTTATCATTAGCAATAAAAATAATAACCCATTATTCCTTAACATCAGTATCAATGATATCCCGTTGAAAAGGTTCCCATTAATTGTATCGGAAAATCCTCAATTCTTTCTTAGAAATGAGAATCATAGTAAGCTGATTTACACAAGGACGGAATTATTCCGTAATTCGTATCATCCCAAGTCCATCAGAGATTGGAATAATCTCCCCAGCGACATTTTGTCTTGTCCGTCATTAACTGGTTTCAAACGCGCACTTAGAAAATTGGACAAACGTAGCGTAAATTCCCTTTATTCTTATTCATATGGCCCTGCTGTTATTAATCACTGTATGACTAGGATGAGCCTAAGTCATTTATATGGTCAGCTTTACCATTATAATATCATATCATTTCAGAACTGCCACATGTGTTATTTCCGCTGTGAATCAACAAAACATTATTTTCTTCATTGTCCAGTATATAAAGGTGCTCGTGTAATTAGGGTGTTTCTAAAACGAAAACCGAAAACAATAAGCTCATCAGCCTCGAAAACCGAAAACCCTCAATGATGGGGCTCTGTAAGGGGCTGATGAGCTTATTGTTTTCGGTTTTCAGTTTTCGTTTTAGTAACACCCCAGCTATTTGCAGGTTTCAATATCTTTGAATAATGGCCGTTAATTCCTATTTCCTGTCCGAGTTTATTTCGTATTACTGTGAAATATGTGGATAATGAAAGGGAATATATCAAGGTTAACTATGATGGTTAATTTTTGGAAAACCGTGTACCGGGTAAGTTTAATTTGATTTTGAGGACAAAATTGTCAAAAGTCTGCAGAGGAGTAAGCTGATGTACATCGTGGACAATTGCTCAGACGATAAATGCTCCGATTGCAAGTAGATTCTATGTGGGTGGTTAAAGAGGAGCAAACATAAAAATAAAATACTGTAAAGTACTTAATTTTTGCGTGGAATTAATTTTTGTGTCATTGGTGGGTACAATTTTTGCGTGAAAATAATCATGTGCCCTGGTGCTCTCAGAGTTAAGGGGCATCAGAAAGTAGATTTTTTTTGTGGTGTCGTTTTTTGCTCTTTTTTTTTTCTCCGCCTCGTCTTTCATGTTGCCTGAGTGACGGTGGTTTCCTTATCCCATGGGGCTGGCATGCCAGCATATAGGTGAAATACCCCTGAGTACGGTGTTACCCCCCCCCCCTATTCAATCAATCAATCAAAACTTTGACAATCAAAGCACAATTACTAAAAGATATTCACACTACTTTTTAGCACAGTTAGTAAAAGAGTCCTGCTTTAACAAAGTCTGATTTTCTCAGCTCCCTTACATGTAGGTTAGGCCTACTGATTTCGTCATGAGACTTAACAAGCCACTTGGCGTGTACTGATTTTATCACTGAAGCCCGAGTGTTCACATAAGCTAAGTACATGTAGTTTTCAGTATCATTCCCCAGCTGTGATAAAACCATATCCACATAAATGTACCATGTTTAAAAACACACTTTAAGTTTCAACCAACATTTTAACCGGCGAGAACAAAGACAACCAACACGTTGTTTCATTTCAACTTTGCCAGCAGGTCCGATGTTTGGTAGTCTTTGAATTAACTCACAGCAAACCGCATCAAACTGCATCAAACCAGATAGCGCGGCTTAAGCTGGTGTGAACTTTTGTAACAAACTTTATTATTAGCTGATAATCCCTACCCAGCAGCTAAGATCATCTAAATACATAATTACAACAATGGACAATATGGACAATTTCTGGATTTCTTTTGTGATAAGTAAATACTCGAAAACTAATTCTAGTGAACCAAATGTAAGAATAAAAATGTGAAAATAAATTCCCGTGAATAAAAAGTACTTTACAGTATTAAACATATCAAATAGTCCTTCCACAAAATCGGCAGCCACATGTTACTCGCCCATGATGGTACCGTACCCAATACAGCAAGTTAATATTGGGACCGTAGAAATTGTCACGAGAGAAAATTTCGTAGGAGCAAATTTCGAAGGAGCAATTGTCGCCGGAGCAAATGTCGCTGGAGCAAATGTCACCTGATCAATTGTCGCCAGAGCAGTTGTCGCTGGAGCAATCGTCGCTGGAGCAGTTGTCGCTGGAGCAAAGGTCACTGGGGCAATTGTCGCAGGACCTAATGCTGCCGGATCAATTGTTGCCAGATCAATTGTCGCCGGACCTAATGTTGCCGGACAATTTGTCGTCATAGCAATTGTAGAGGAACAATTGTCGCCAGAGCAATTGTCGTGGATTCATTTAAACTTTTGGTTAAATTAGCCTGTATAATATTAGAAAAAATAAGTATCCTCTCTTGGCAAATTTCCTACTGTACAATACGATATGACTGCATAATAACATTATCTTGTGTGTGATGCCAATGATGGTTATTTTTGTCCATTTCACTGGCTCGCCATCATGTAGTGGCCTATGTGAAATTCCCCTTAGCATGCGTTTAAACACCCAGCATGCCAGAAATCAATCAATCAATAAACGGTTTTGACTTCCAGGCTGTCCCACTGTTATCTCCAATGAAGTATAGATCACACAGCTAAGGTACAATTAACATACATATATAGTTTGGGTAATACTCGTGGCGTGGCCTCAATCCATCTGGTGAAATAAAATTTATAAGTTTACTCGTGTCTTTATCACTATTGCTGGTGGTCGGCAGAAGCGTCCGGGTCCTCTCAGACATAATGCGTATCAGGAAGCCAATTTGTTGTGATGACCTGTTTTTGTCCTGTCCTGAAGTTGTCCAACTTGTCCTGTTCTATCTTTGATGTTGTCGGTGATGTCACATTGTTTCCTCCACAGTCACATTGTATCCTGCACCCATTTGACTGGCATGTCGTCGTACAAATGAAAAACATGTACAATACATGTAACCCCCAGTTATGCGTTATCAACGATTTTTCGCCACTTTAGTGAACTTCCGACTTGGAAATGCTAGCCGTCGTCTGTCAGTCCGTCCATCCGTCCCGCATAGCTTGTGAACGTGATAACTTGAAAACAAATTGTCAGCGGATTAACTTCAAACTTTGTATGTAGCTTCCTCCTGTTTAGACTACAGTTGGGATTGCATTCCGCCTGGAGGCCGAAGGGGGATTATGTTGTGGCGTCGTCCGTCCGTCTGTCTGTCCGTCTGTCTGTCCGTCCATCCGTCCCGGTACCTTCTGTAATCAACTCGATCCTTTTACAATTGTTAATGGAATTTTTTCAAACTCTATAGACATGATCCATACCATTTGGTGTTACGCATATTGAAATTTCGATTCTCTCACAGAATTTTTACAAGAGTTACAGC
>JAVFBY010409266.1:2714-14717 GCA_034781015.1 Tonicella lineata
CTTTTGGAATCCTGTTTTGTGTTTTTGTACAATCAACTGGAGATAACACACATCATTGATTTAGTTGAATGTGTTTCGTACATGAGATGTACCTTGCTTTACTTGTGGCTCATATTCCTGAAGGTTGTAGCCATAATGATATGAAGGAATTAAACATTATATTTAATAATTCCTTTTGATCAAAAACACATGTACATGTACAACGTAGGGACCAATAAAATGGAACCATATAAAAAAATCTGTTTCTAGTGTTTTTAAACTGTGTCATTCTTTGACCTAATTAATCTTGTTATAAAACCTGGAACAGGTGGCTTCAATGGTTATAGGTGAATAATCATCAATGTCACACATGATTACATTCTATCATTAGTAGCATTGACACATCTAATGGCCATAGTACTGACCAACCATTTTTGTGAGGTCAAGTGATCCGATCACATATTAAATGTTTTGCTATTTTTAGTTTTAGGACATGTGGTCTTCTTTAAATCCATGTATACAGTGACCCCTGGAATACTTTTTAATTGAAACCATACATGTAGGAATAAGGTGTGCAAATGGCTTCTCCTGCATTATCTTGCGTTACTTGTTATCTGCAGAGCCCAGGAGCACGTGTTGTGATAGCAAATCTCATACATGCATATAGCACAGACCCTGGAATACATGTATAATTGAATATACCAAGCTCAGAATATACCCCCAAATACATTCTATGAGGCTATAGTCAATCTGGTGTTTGTTTTTGCACTGTGTTTTTTAAAATTGAAACAGGTGGGAGCTTCCTAATGCTTTGGGTCTCTATTAGGGGTATCATGAGGCCGATTTGTTGTGTTGTCTTGTTTTTGTCCTGTCTTGTCGTTGAGGCTGCTATTGGTGTCAAGGGTGGTTCTGTTCACCCGTTTGACTAGTAGGCCGTTGTATGGGTGAAATACACCTGAGCATAGCATTAAACACCAACCAACCAACCAATCAATCAATCAATCAATCAATCAATCAAATTGAAATTGACTGATACAGGGATATTAATTTACAAGTAACATATATATACTGTCTGTCTGTGTATAACTCAGCATTGTTAGAACTATATATTTTAAAACCTTGAGGTATACATCTCTTCATGGTATTTGTATAATACACCTGTCTGTGAAAGTCTTTGGAGAAAAAAAAATCAATTTGCTATTGTTAACCTAGAATAGAAAGCATGCAATTTTGACTGTTATGCTGCACAGGTGTAAACAAAATACATATACCTCCTGCTTTTATTTTGTGAAAACAAAAACAGACTAAGTATCATGTTGAAAACCAACAGTTTAATCATGTACATGTAGAGAGAGGGTGTAATTTAAATAAAGCTACCCTATACATACAGTCATGGAAATTAAATCAACCTGCGACAGGATCTGTATTGATTTCTGTGGACATCTCGGGTTATCTGATATTGTTGTATATATAAATTAATGATAGATTCCGTTCACTGGTAGATCTACTGTTGTTATGGTGACAGCAATCACACCCATATGACAGAGAAACTTGCCTGACCTGTCAGCTGAGTTTGTTCATGGGTAGGGTTTGTAGGTTTCTAATTTGTAAACAAGTAGAAATTTAGAATGTGAAAAAAGTAAAAATTAACTTAAAATATATTTAATATGCAATCTTCCTAAAGGGCTTTGTCGGGTGGTTAGTTGGACCTTTCTGGTTCTCTGTTTCTGTAACCATGGGTCGGTTGCTTGATGGATGATTGACCACTATTCCAGTATTGAATGATTTATACCAGATTAGAGATATACGTGTACCTTCAACATGGTATCTAATAGCTGATTAAATTTAATAGCACTTTGAGCAGCCGGCCTGTGGTTCTCTGGGTCAGCAAAGGGACATCAGAAAGCTGTTTTGTTGTGGTGTTTTTTTTAAGCACCATTTTTTTTTGCAAGTGGCATAGAGTGAAGTTCCTTCAAATATGCTTCAAATAGTCTTGAGTAGCATAAAACCCTTATCAAACAAACAAACAATAAGGGCTTAAAACGTTCTGTGATCCCATGCATATGTTCCGAGACGATCCATTAAGCTATAGAAATATGGGCAGAGCACCCTGACACACCAGTCACAAATTGATTCATCAGGCAAAGAATAGTTTAGATGTGTAATAAGTGTACTTTTCTGTAAAAAATATGGTTTTTATATAGGCCCTATAATAGATATACATGTAAGTTGCCAACATACTGGGAAAATTTTGATTAGAAAAATCAGAATCTGGGGGAGTATTTAACTTGTGATGTATGGGAATCATCCAGTTTTCTCAACTCGGCTACGTAGTTCAGCTGGGATGGGCCGGAGTTCAGGGAAGCTCAGTTGGTAGAGCACTGGACAGTTTCCCTCAGTGACATAAGTCGCTAGCATGGGTTAAGATTTTTCAGACTTTGATTTTTCCAGTGTCAGCAACTACATATTTATTATATGACCCTGAAGATGATTGTAGATTAGAATTTTTAATGTTGCTATTATCAATAAGTCTTGGTGGCTTGTATTTGAGCGCTACACAAATTGTTCTAGTACATGCTGCATAGAATACAATGTACATTTTCCTAAAATGTTATATTAGAATTTGTTTGATCTAGAAATGAGTTCAGTTCTGGTTCAAGTCCTGGTTGTCTAAAATTTGATAACAGTCATGCATGTATATAGCCCTGCAGAAAGAGTATGATAAACCATTTACCTCAGTCCCAAGTACAATGTACATATACTGTGGCGTATTTATGGGCGATGCCATGGTGCCTATGGTGCGAAAAAGCCCAATATTATACACAAATAGTATTGGCTTAAATAATGGAGACTAAAATTCATTCTAATCTTATTAATTGAGTTTGTTTTTTATTTTGATTAGTTGTTGGTTTCATTTTGCGACCATTTAAACTATAGCATTATTCATCGCAAGTTTAGCAACGCATGGCAGTCACGCTGCTACATTTTGACGAGGGGTCGTTAGTTGCAAGTTATTTAATTAAAATGAATAACTCCCCATGTTAGTGACCCAAAAAATAACGGTCAGAAAAATGTAAAGGGATTTACTCTATTTCTATAAAATAAAGTACACATGTAAAATGACCAACAAAAATTCAAGAGTACCACGGACACTTCTTTTATAGCACAACAATTTATGAAACAACAATACGTAAAAAAATCACTGACTTCATTGATGAACACCCAAAAAGGGCATATTCTGTATAGGTGTTCTGAAAACGTAAAAACGTGCTAGTAAAGGAAACCAAGCTTTATTTCACAAAGAATACATTTTTTCTGAAATCTAAAATATTAAGTACTACGTTATACACCAAAATCATCCCTATACAAAATATTGATTCTCCTCACTTCCTCAAAACTGGATCCCAGCATTTTAGGAGTTTTTGGCTAGCCTACATGTATGTAGTCGAGCCCTTTTAAGCCACAAATACAGAAATTCAAATGGAATACCGGTATATATTTCTTATTCTTACTATTCAGATGGTATAATTCTAAATTTGTGTCAGATGGCTAAAAAGACGACCTTTTTCTTACTTTGGGAAATCCTAAATCACACAAATTATGACAATTCTTATCGTGGTTATGAATCCAAATTTCATTCCCCAAAATAACTTAAAATTGCTTCTCCAAACTTCCTCACTTTCTAAGCTTCCGAGGCCTGGGCGCCCCCTGGACCCTCGCATTTTGGGCTAGGATAGTCCACCAATGCACTCCCTTGGCATATTCCTGGCTACGCCATTGTACATGTAGGCTTTGTCTAAAAGTTATATATTTTGTTCTAACAACAATGTGTTTTTTTTATAGCAGAGTTATGTAAATGCTTAACCATGTGGACAAAATACTTAATATTCTCCTTGCTTTTATCCAATGTCATTGTATTGTGACTATTTTTACTTCAGGAATATTTATATCTTTGTCTTGTTTATTTATCCACAATATGTTATATATATATAACATTTTCTGTCTTTTTTCCATAAATTGCTTTTACCCATTAAGTGTGGTATACAAAAAAAGCTTGCCACTTTATATTTTCATGTGATATTTTTGCACATTCACATACATTAAAAAAACAAACCCAAACACATGAGCTATTAAAAACAGCTTTGTTTCATGTCACTAACTCACTTTGCACTTATTACATGTACTGAGCCAGTCAGGTATAGCTCTATATTTACCACCAATTGGCAGTTCGTTGCATGACATTTTTTTCTACGAAAGGAATATTTAACGTGTAACTGTGAACTGGGTTGCTTGTTTTTCTCTGAGATTTTTGGAGGGCTTGTAGAGTTAGCAGTGACCCTTCAAAGTCGTCCGTGCTGTTTCAAGAGATGTATGATGTGCTTTAAACTGATTATCGCGAACTCACAGAATAGCACTTACTCTTCACAGGCTATTACAGACTGGTCTTCCATGGGCACATTTCCAGTTTAACCATCATGTTTGATACTGACATGAAGCTCTTGAAAATATACCCTGGATAGAGACTTTATGACTTACTTATTATAGAATAAAAAATGAATTTATTTTTTGTTTTGATGTCTAAATAATTACCAAACATCCAAATAAAATTATAGGTAAAAAAGTTTCCACATTTATGAATTTTTCTGATGTTGAAATTGTGTTGTACCATATTTTAAAGTTTGCTGAGCAATACAACTTCTACCAGCCATTCAATAACAGAATAAATTGTTACCTAATTCTGCAAAAATACATGGAAACTTTCATAAAAACATACATTGTAGCTTTTAATTTAACAAATTATGTCAGTAATAATATTTCCGTTCTGCATCATGATATTCGCAAGATTTCCAACCTTGTACTAACTTTATTATAAAAAAATGTAACTTGAAGGATACATATTCAGTTTTACTCATTGAATTTCATAATCAAGTATGTTTATATTTTTGTAAATGAGCCAAATGGCTCTTGAATTATCTTAGCCTGTAGACATTTGTATAATTGCCTTCAAAGATGTGACTACCTTAAACACCAAGAAAACAAAATCAAATATGTGAAGTCATCCATTGTCATAGAATGTCTCTGTATACTCTCAAGAGTCTAAAATGTCTTAAAGTATATGTAGGCGTTTCTAACAATTATCATTGAACTTTTTAAAAAAAAACTTCTCCCTCTCCTGATAATTCCTTTTCTCTTTGTCGACAGAGATTAATATTTCAATATTAGTTTTGTCAACACCTCGCGTCTTTCTGATGGCAGATTGACATGCCAGTCCCTTCTGAAAATCACCTAAGAATAATAACAAAGAAAAAGAAAATGCAATTAAAAACCTAGTATTTAGCCTATTAGTAAGGTTACGTATGATGTGAAATGTCAAATAACGTAAAAATACAGGTACATTGATTTGGTATACATCTATGTTAGAAGTTAACCTTACATATAAAAACAAATTATTAGAGTATTGAACTATTGGAGTTGTGTGCTCAACCCTGAGGCTGCGCTGCATGGTGTCTCTTTTAAAGTTTACTCTAGAGTTCACTCTTCAGTATGTATCAAATAGACTCCCTGCTTCCTTAAGCTTCCAGCGGCAGTCTACTTTTACAACCCCTAATTCACTACCAGAGTTGCACCTGTGCTTTTAAAAAAGGATTTTATATATTTTTAAAAACTTGTTATAAGGTGAGTTTGATAGTAAAAATTTAATTTCGTACCATACATGTATTTTTAGATATAGTGTGTGTTACTGGTATTCTTTGTAAACATTCTTTGATACATGCAGAAATATTGGTAATTTATTCTAAGCTGTGTTACACAAGGTACTCTGTTGATGCAGTGGTAATACTGATCAATACTGATACTGTTATTGTACAGTGCGTAGGTTAATACGTAGGTTGTAATTTATTGTTATTTTTTTTTATTCAGGTAAAGGGCGAGAGAGAATTTGGTAATTTACAATAATTCAAGTACTAATGATATTTATAAGAAAAGATAAGAAAAATCATTGATCCAAATTAGTTTCTTATGCAGTTTTAGAGAATCGCCTGGGGTTTTAATGTGTTGATGATAATATATGACATGAATCAATCAATTCTTTATTAGTACTTTAACTACAATGTACTTTTACATAAATTTTCTGCTAACAAGTACAACATTGAGTAATTATGTAGATGTCCTGTTTTACATGTATAACTAATTTAAATGAAATGCCCTGATGACATAACATATGTACGGTTTGGGCAGATTGTTTCTGGGTCAGATTGTACACGATTTAATTCCTCTGTTTAATGTGGCATTAGGAAGACATCCTAACATTCTCGCACGTGTCTCTGATTCTAACTAAAGAATAGCACAGATGAGAAATCTTTAAACAGACTCCTAAGTGCTGACTTATGTTAATAGGATATATTTATCCCCCTTTTTATTGACTCTTTTGGGTGGGGACAGTACATTGTTTCTTTACCAGTCACAAAGTTTTTTTTTATATTTGTCCCAGACTTTGTTACCCTTCAAGTTTGAATTTACGTTCAACCTTGATGTAATTAATTGTAGCTTTTACGACTTCAGTTTACACTCATGGAAATTTTGTGGTCGTTTCTTTTGGAGATTAGATCTAAAGTCTTTAATGTAATTAATCATTGTATCTTTAAATATACTGCCGAGCAGCAAGCCCGTGTTTGAGTTGTCTCCTAAAATGTCTGTGTAACCAAACTTCAAAAAGTAACAATGGGTAGAAGAAAGTGTGACATTCATTTAAACCTGTAGAAACGTTTATCTTGTGATGTGTGTGTAGGCCTACATGTGGCTGAGATATGTTGGTTTATACATCAGCACAGATGTGGGGTGAGTCCTCTATTATGTCAATCTCATTTTTTCTCCTTATATAATGAATTTGGAAGTTACCATCATTCTCTTGTCATTAGTGCAAGAAAACTTTATAAATGAGTCCTTGTTTAATTTTGATTCATTTCTGAGTAGAACAGTAAAGCACTGTGTTAGAGTGTACAAAAAGTTTTAAAAAGTACATGTAAGTTTTCTTACAACACCCTCTCAATAGTGCTTATAGAACTAAGATAGATACATGTACATGTATCATCATTACATGTACCGGTATCTATTTATTATTAGCCATCCTTATCTACATGTTACTACCTTGTCTTTATACAGGTTTAATCAGTAATAAATGAAAACATTATCAGTTTTAAAGGAAAACTTTCTACAACTTGTGTTTTCATTTTATTTTATGTTACTGATGTATGTGCTATGTACATGTAATCTTTTAATTGATAAACAATTGTAGTTTGTATTTTAGTTACCTTTTTTCGTAACTGAAGCATTTGTGTATTGCCTTTAGATGTAATGTTACATGTACACTTATAAGAATAAAATGCTTCAAACTATTTTACTGTGTACATGTAGCTACATGGTTGTTGTAAAATGTGCCAACCAAAGCACATCAATCCTGAAAGTGTTGCCATGTCTTCAAGACACTTGTAAGCAATCTAGCCTACTATCTAAGGTATTATTGATAAAATAATTTGTTGTGGAATTTATATAAAACCAAGATATAAACTTCTATCCGGTACACTGATGCGCTACATGTGAAACGTTACAAAATTTGACACAATTACACCACCTGACACCACAACATTTTATCCACAGCGTCACTGATTGGTTAACGTCAAAGTGCTCTTTTTAACCAATGACTTAGATAGGGAAATAGAAGAAGAGGTAGATGTATACAATAAAGATCTTTTAAAGTATTCCAAATAGTAATCATAAACATACATGTACATCTCACATATTAAATTTGTGTCCTATAAAGTTAGTGTGGAGGACAAAATGGGTTAGATTTATTTGTGATCCAGCTCATTTGATGAAAACGCCAAAGTGCTTTAATTTTATTTCATGTTTCATTCCAGACCGAAAGCCAAACAAAATATGTCACTTACAGTTTATATAAGACACACAGTTAAAATATAATATTTTATGAATGTTCATGCATGGAGCTCTAAGAGTTGCGGTGCAACACAAAGCGGATTTTATTGTGGCACCCTACATTGTAAAGTGTACTCTACATCATGTATTGGATACTGTGCTTGTCTTGTATCTACATGTTATTGTCATTTGTTGTTCAAACTCTCCAGAGAGGTTGGTTTCTTTCATCCATTTATGTAGAAAGCACATCAGTCATACTAACAATTACATGAAATTCAATTGCTTATATAATACATTTTGAGTTTTAAGTTTCTCACATTTGAAATATTTGTTGTGGTTTTAGGTCCTGCATGGAGATTTGATGATGATAATGAGTCCACGACATCATCAGAAACAATGCCCCCTGGTGGTGAGGAAACTCAAATGACCAAACACACAGCACAGTTATTCTACACAACTCCTCCAAGAGCAGTAAGTGTTCTCTTCTTCACATGACAAATTCCTGATAATAAACATTGTAGTATCCAAAAAGTAGGCCCTATAGGGTCATATGTAGCCATTTTATTTTCACTTTAATTTTTCAGATTTGAATTTTAGGTAAATTTGCATCGTGTTATGATAGCTTTCTGAGAAATGCATCTATATTTTTTTAATATTTAAAAAAATAATTTGTATGATTGAACGTTTCAATCAAATGACATAGGACAAGAGTCCTATAAAATGTTAAACACTTTCTTTTGACTTCTTTTTCAGAATATGATATACCATAAAGAAACTGATAGAAGGTATGTGCACATTGTTTTTATCTTTATTTTTTTATTGATAAAAGGACAGCTATAATTTCTGATTATAAACAGAACCCAGTCAATATCATTGTATTTTATTGAAAAATTTAAACTCATTTATTTGCACTTCAAGTATTAATATTTATCATGTATGGGAACAAAAACATTCATTCACAAAACACAATTTTCTTTGTATAAATTCCCTTTGTCTAAAGCTGTCCCTGTACCTGTTATATTTGCATGTGAACAGGTTATTGTGTCAAAAAAATTGTCTTTTGATGGTCAAAAATCTAAATTTATTCAAACATGCTTCTAGTTTCCTGCAGTTACTATTTCGTATGATTAATGTTGCTAATTAATCGAGGGACTTTCCCATTGTTCGATGCTATATTAATAAAACTGGTATAGCTTTAATTACCTGAGAGTACCATGAGTTGTAATACTACGAGTGAAAAAGTATGAGAAAGAACACAAGGTGGCTGTAAATAGATTGGATTATTGAGGAAAATGAAGAGATAATGAATTCCTCTTTCCTTATTTCCATACTGGATAAAAATATATGCATGTTGTTACGGGGGATGAAAATAGAAAGTGTATATGAATGTGTAGTTTTATTGTTACTGATTGAGGGGTGTTCAATGTATTGATCAGGTATCCTACCAGTCTGTACGTGGATATTTTCTTAGACAGGTAGATTTAATGATCAACGGTTCATTGACAGTTTTGTCACCAGGATTCTATAGTAGTAATAGTGGTGCAGTTTGTGTGTATTGTATTGCCGTGTGAGCGACTAAGGGGCTCCTAGACTGACATTGTGCCGTGATACAGGGATTATCAACAGGGGATATGTCCTAACCCGTCCACATTGTAAACCACACCTTAACCAAATCTTACCCTTTGCCAGACGAGACGACAAATTTCCCAAATCCGGCCCGCTTACCTGGGCATGCGTTTGATCGGCTATTGAGCCGTGCATTTCACCTGTGTGCCTTTCTTAGAACCAATAATGGAGTGGCTCTCCTATGTATTACATGTCTTTATTATAGAGCTTCCAAATGATGAGCTCTTAGTTAACGGATAGTGTACCCAAGTTGTTTTGGATTGACTCCAAACTTAATACATGTGCTTAGGGAAAGTTTGAAATCAGATATACATGTAGACATGGTGTGTTATTGAGGAGTTTGCTTTGGTAGTAAGTATATCGGTATGTCATAAATTACTTACACATGTAAGCTATCAGATCATTGCATTTAGTTTCTTGCTCTAACTAGCACTAGGTAAACATTGACAAGTCGATTTATGACTTAAGATCGCTATCACTGTGAACACAATTCTAACGGGGGACAAGAACAGACTTGAATTAAGTTTTCAAACAAAATTCAGTTAGCCAATAAAATAACAGACATAGATGTACTATGGTGAAAAGACTCACAACAAACCCACTGGCTGAAGCTTTGGGGTTAATTTTAAAGTTCGAACTAAGGATCATATTTTTCTTATTCGAGTAATTATCTTTAATTTGATTAAATTTAAAATAATTAATGTTGCATTTAACTCATTTGTCATGTTTTGTTTTTTGTATGGTAATTAAAATGAATTTGACCTATTCCCTGACAAGAATGCAGAGTAGCTCATGATTATTTTCTGCTCTGCTGTGTAGATATTTTAATTAATTTTTGTATTTTTTGCTTGTTAAAGTTAAACTAGCACCCTATCTTGTATAGCCTAGTCCAGTATAATATGATATGTGTGTGTGTGGTGTAAAATGATATATATTTTCTGCCTTGTTGTCTTAAGATATTTTAATTAGTATTTTGGTTTATGTAGCTGGCCTAGCTTACCCAGGAGTGAAGTTAAATCTAAGATAGTACCCATAACGAGTTGAGGTTAGGCTTACCGGGCTACCTCAACCCTAACGAGCTAATTTAACTCATTATTACTTACCTGTCTGCCCTACTGACCTCATACATTATACTATAAAAAAGCTTAATGACACAAAACTAAACCACTGGGTGCATTTAAAAGAATTACTTCTGTGTTAAAAACATGTCTCTTGTTTACACTATAACAATACAGCAACACAGATAAAAGAAAGGGGGGAAATTTCACTGGAAATTATAACAAACTCAGTAACTGTATCATCCATTTTTTCAAACAGGTATAACTTTACAATGTAACATTTCTTAAAAAAAAAATATATAAATATTTTTTAAAAATGCAGAGAAAGAAAATGTGACATGCCTCCACCAGGGATATATATTTTTAAATTTTGTCTTTTTTTCTTTCAAAAGAGACTTGAATATATAATATATATAGTCTCTGCATTTATAAAAAATATAAAGTCTTTAGCGAATATCTAAGTGCTTCCTGGAGATAGGAGCATTGCAATTGATCTGTCCGTCTGGCTGTCTGTTCTGCTGGCTGTCAAACCCTTTTGTTAACACTCAATATCTCAAATACTACTGAAGTGTCATTCATCATACAGTATAGATTAGGTAGATGTGCCTTTTACAGATTTAATCAACCTGTTGCCTGGTTTACACCTTTCAGGGTTGGGGGAAAGGGAAGCATTATATCCAGTAATGCATGGTGCCGTTCATACTCAATATCTAAAAAAAAATAATGATGTTCTTCTGCATTTACTAGAATTGGCAAAATACTGAAGGCTGATTGGCAAATGCACCTTTTTAAGTCTAAATCTGTTTGTATTGATTAGTTTTTGGAAGTCGTGTGGTCTCTAAGAAAACATGTGAATGTGGAAATGAAACACCTGTATGATAATGTGTTGTCATCTCATACATGTATAAACTCAGATTTTACCTGTCTATCAGTCAGATTTTATTGATTTCTATTTTTATTGACACAGGCTTGACAGTTCAGCAGGCATTTCAAAACTAGCCCGCAGACTTAGTCAGAAAGACAGGAAAGAGCGCCACAAAGCGTCGTCACCAAGGCAACGGTCTGTAAGCCTTGACTGGTAAGTTTACTTTATATTAGCAGTATATTTTATATAAATAATTTGTATGTTGTTAGGATGGGACTGTTAACAGTGTTTTCATTTTTTTTATGGATAACACTATTTTAGTTTGAACAGATTCTGGTTTCGAAAATTGTGTAGGCTGAGGCCTGTATGGGAATCGAAACCCACGATTAAGAGAAGGCTAGTTGGCTGGATGGTCTAGGTGGGTTGAATTTACTGCTGCCAATTGGGTGCCTGACGCTGATGGTCTTGGGTTCTATTTCCGTACGGGGCTCAATCTTCTGAACTAAAATATGTTCTAACTATGAAAGTGTTATCCCTAAAATT
>JAVFBY010409377.1:0-14715 GCA_034781015.1 Tonicella lineata
TTAAATTTTGACGAGTTTTAATCCTGTATACATTGTATTTTAAGCAGGCATGTCTTTTAGGGCCTTTCCACACACAAATCGTGTATCTCAATGTATAAATATCTCCAAACAATCTCAGTTGAGCAGGAGACAAATGTGAATTTATATCTGACTTAGCGAAATTAATTAGAGAGGTGTAAAAACATGAAGATTCTTTAACTCGGTAGGCTGGTTTATGTCGACAGAAACAACACTCTATAACATAGGCTAAATACTAGAAGAACCAGTTATTGTGAAATAAATACAGTGCCTTCAGACAGCACTGATAAGAGAAACACGGTTGTTTATGAGTCTTAACTTAAATAAAACACTATTTCAAAAGGAAGCCACATAATGATGGGCAACGTACGAGGCATACGTCATCACAGTGCGCGAAATAAATCTCAGTGAATCTAACCACTGCCGAGGCAATATAAACACAACATGTTATTTTTCCAGTTGTCTTTTTGAACGAAACTCGGATCTTGTGTGTTTCTTTTTAACAGACTTGTTATGCACTCATCTCTATCTCTGGTATATAAGACAAATAATGACCCAATCATCAAAATGTGTGTCGGGTTGACTTTGGCAAAGTATGATACAATTCCTATAGTATCTATAGTGTATCACATTCCAGTCCGCCAAAAGACTTCTGGCGGAAGCGATATCGACGCATCAGAGCCAACCAAACTGCTGATGGAAACAAGCAGACTAACTAGCAGTTTCCTTTTATCTGATGTCATCGGTACAGATCCATGTGGTTAATGTGGTACAATATCAGAAGAGCATCAGATTCCAACTGTCGTGACCTATTGTGACCTGTCGTGACCCGTTGAGGTCACTCACTAGCTTCCAAGGGCCCCGACATAAACATAATGTTACTCGATCAGACATAAAAGTTCAGGTTTCTAACCAGGGTGTCATCCACTTTGCGAACTGATTACTCGTCAAATAAGCCGAAAGCACCAAAACACCAACATCAAATGTTGAACCTGTTGCGTTACACTACAGTTTTATGTAAGAAAGTCCTTGGCTTTTTTTTTTACACACGTTTGGGCATTAATACATCTAATAGAAATGTCAACTACCAATTGGGGATTTTTTATATTTCTTAGTATACCATATTATTGATAAGTTAAGCAATACTGACGTTTATTTTTTCTATAAAAAATGAGCAAGTCAGGAAGATAGGACTTTGGTAAAATTGCTTGTCTCTGAAGTAGCATCACACGTTCATGTCTTTGAGGATGGGACCTTTAAATATTGACCTAATTGGCTAAGTCAACAAAAGAGACTGACCTTATCGGCTGTCGCAGCCAGGAAGTGACCTCATCAGCTGTCACAGCCAGGAAGTGACCTCATCAGCTAACTCACAGCCAGAAAGTGAGTTACACAGCTGTCACAGACAGAAAATGACCTTATCAGCTACGTCACAGACAAAAAGTGACCTTATCCGCTATGTCACAGACAGAAAGTGACCTTATCAGCTAATTCACAGCCAGAAAGTGACCTTATCAGCTAATTCACGGCCAGAAAGTGACATAATCAGCTGACGACACAAGAGAGTGACATAAAGAGCTAAGTCACATGTCGAGGGTCATCACCATAGGTTAACACTAATGTGTGACTTAATAAGATAAGCCATCACCATTATTCAATAATAGTGAGTGACATAAGTCATCACTATAAGTCAACACTAGTGAACGTCCTTATCAGCTAAGTCAACACTAGTGAGTGAACTAAGCTAAGTCATCATTATAAGTCAACACTAGTGAGTAACCTTAGCTAAGCCATCACTATAAGTCAACACACTAAAGAGTAACCTAATCAGCTGTCATCACGAGAGATTGTCCTAATCAGCTAAGTCACCACTGAAACTGAATGTTGTGTCACATCCACGTGTGCTTTTAATTATAGTAATGGCATAAAATAAAACAGAAACAGTTTGTTAGTTTGTGCGTTTGCATGTGACTATCGGTAGACCGTGTTACTTCTGAGAATATTGGCGGAATGCCCTCCATCACTGAGCTGAAAAGGGAAAGAGTCTCACAACACTGCTAATCGTACTTCGACTTCTTTGAGTGGCATGTAACAAGCTGGGTTGATAAAGTGGAGATCACACCTTTATGGATAACAACTTCTCTGTTTTATTCAGGGCGAAGTTCGGCGTACACTGTTATCAATTCGTTTTTGACTTGATAAAATCAACGCGGAAAGTTGTCCTGAATAATGAGAGAACTTATTATAAATACAAATGTGTTCTCCACTACATCGTACTTTAGTACCCGGCATCTTGGCCAAATCAACTTTCAAAAACGAGAAAAATAACAAGTCTGGTTTTATTTTGCAACGATACCAAAAAAGAAGATAATAGAGCTGTAGCGCTTATTGCTTCAGCAGCGGTGAGATTCCATTACTGAGATTTGTCACACTGTAGTGATGTACGACTCGTACGTTGTCCATCATAATGTGGCTTCCTTTTGAAATATTGTTTTATCTAAGTTGACACCCAAAAACAACCGCGTTTTTCTTATCAGTGCCGTCTGAAGGCATTATATAGATTTCACTATAACTGGCTCTTCTAGTGAGACTTAGTTCTATTGGAGTCAACATAAGCCAGCCTACCGAGTTAGAGAATCTGCATGTTTTACACCTCTCTAATTAATTTCGCTTCGTCAGATATAAATTCACATTTGTCTCTTGCTCAACTGAGATTGTTTAGAGATATTTGTATATTTAGTTTGGATCCTTATTTACCAAAAACTCCCGCGATATATTTCTACCATAATTCGAGATGTGATGAAGAATGTGAATGTGTACGAATTAATGCAATAAATAATTACATGCTAATTTTACGATGCAAATTCAGCATAATTGACTTTGGCGGATAACGTGTAGTCAACGCGTTGAAATTTCTATTCTAAAAAAAGATACAACATGATAATCAAAGTAGATGATATAATGAATAAAGATGGATTAAGATTAATTAATGTAGGCCTATCGCTATTATTAAGACTCATATTTACAACTGTAGCCTACTTCCATTAACAGGAGAAATGTTTCAAAAATCAAAAACTGTGCCTGTCGGACCAGCGACTTTGTTAACGCGGGGCAGTATATAGATTACCGTATGCTATGGAATTCTATGACATGTAGTCCCTAAAAACGAAACACTGAATACTTGTAATAAATTTCTATAAAAACCAGAGTAACACGAGTTTTATTCATGCTAGGCAGGATGCAGTCAATTCAATAATAATTTTTTTTACAATTTTCATCACAAGAGACACGCCATCAGTGTGTGTCGACGATTTAACGAGGACATTTGATTATGGCGCTCGTAGCATCTGTAAAGTGGTTGGTTCGTGTCCATTGATTACAACTGATAACAATTTTTGATTGGTAGACAAACTGATTGATTGACTGATGAAATGCCAAATGATTGACAAAGTCATAAAAGCTTCAATTTTGGGATGGATCTTAAGGCGGTGGAATTTTGTACACGGATAGAATTCTTGATATCTTGTAGTCGTGAACGTACAAACTGAAGTGGAGTGGAGTGAATTTCCGCTGAAGTGTACAGGAAACAGAGGTGATCATCGACAAGGTATCTAGTAGAAGAAACACTGATAAGATCTTTACGATTGCAGATTGACGCCTGGTGAGTGTGTACGTGCTCGCTGTCAGTGGGTTAGCGACTGAGGTTATACCTGTCGACTCCTCTACATCAACTCTTTATTCAGTCTTGATTAGTTGTTGACAATACAGATAACACTGAGGAGCAAACTAGCTGTGAAAAATTAGCTATCTCGAAGTACAAGTTAAAACCCTCTTGAAATAATACGTTCTGTAAGCAGTCCCCTCTATCTATGTACACATTCAAACCAGTATTTTGTGGATACGGTCTTATTACTGTATAGAGTATATATAAATAAACGACTATTTGATTAAAAAGGCTATACCTTAAAATTTCGGTATGAAGCTTTATCATAGTTTCGTGAAAAGTCAACGCTTTCCTTGACACTATTGTGAAAGAAAAACGTAAAATAAATGGGGTATTTTGATGAGTTTTTTCGATATGCACAAATGACTTTTCGCGGAAGCCTTCCTCGCGAATATTCTCCCAAAATACGAGCCACTGATCTATATAAGGAGTGAGGCAATCGATATATGTCCATATATGTCCATATATGGTTGCTCCCACGTTCTCTCTCACGGAGTCTGCCTTATACCGAACCGCATCCGTAGAGAAAGGTCTCATTCACTTTCGTGCATACGGTACATTAAACATCGTAATGCGGGTCGCATTAGAAAGTGTTATAAACTTTATAATTTATTTTAATACGATACAATTACGGCGGTGGTATTTTCCGAAAGGTTATACTTTGGGTTTCAGTAGAGTTTTTTCCTAAATTCTGAAATATAGCCACTTTAAGTATCATAAAAATAGAGAACAATTAAGCCGGTAGGCGAAATGGCTGGTCACCGCTCCCATTTCCATTCTGTGTTGGAATCTTTTTCATATTTCGATGCATATCTGTAGTCAAAATGATGGAAATGTCGACTATCCGCGAGGAGGCCTAAATTGTGTATACAAGAGAAACCCGAGTTTCAGTATTTTTCCAAGATAGAGAAATTTCTTAATTTTCTGTTTTTGACATATTCTGATAAGTTTTGATATCTTATTTTTTATTTTAATTCAAATTGGAAGATGACTTGTGCTAGTACAGCGTATACACGCGCCCTACCGATAACTAGACACAACTAGTTCTTAGCTCTGGCAGATACAAATATATAGAATCACCTGGAGCACTTTACAGACTAGCTGCAACAACGAGAAACGTCGTACTGAATATTTTAAGTAAAGGTATGCTATTCTAATGATAAATTGTGTGGTTTTTATTTTTAAGCTTCCACACAAGCTGTGTGCGCTTTTCGCGTTTATCGGGCCTTTAACAACATTGAAGTATATAGTCCTTACACGAGATTTGTTTAAATTCGAAAAACAAAACAAATGGTGTTGTTCGACGATGAGTGTCAGTAATAAATATGACGTTGTCTTAATTAAAGATTTCTGTAAAGAGTAAATTAAATTAAAACAACAAAACAACAACAAAATTTAACACATGTGATTCGATTTACCATTACCAACCTAATAACTTTTGTATTCACATTTGGAGATAAATATCCCGTGGATAGTGAGACCGCGCGAGTCACATTTTCTTTCTCTGCATTTATAAACAAGAAGGAACGCTCTTCGCCGCAGGTAAAAATATAGACCTGGGGTTTGTTCCACAGAGCCAATTTGATCTTGAATACCATGGCGACTGAAGGTATATAGTTTTGTCATGACAGTTAAGATAAACTTCTAAAATCGCTTTGTGGAACAATACTCTGGCATATAGTCGTGATTTTAGCCCAAGCTCTCCCGCGAAGGGGACTGTCATTCTAAAAGTCGAAATTCAAAAATTGAAAACTAAAAATTCTTCAATTTCCGAGCAAAATTACAGAAGCCTAAGGGTTTGGCATAAATTCAGAAAATTTGTCAAACTGTGCCCGTTTATATCGGAATCGAACAACCACCTGGAGTTTCCTATTTGATTCAAACCTTCGTCGGTATATAACCGGCTTGGTCACAAAGAGGCTCTATTTTGTGTATTTATAGTGATATCCATCAAATTGATGTAAATTATGCGGTCGTCGTCCGGCGAATTACAACTGTAAGAATACACACAACCTACCTGACGATGTCATACAACAATAGAGCAATGCAATTTGTTTTAAATCTTTACTATAAATGTCAGTGTGCTTATTGTTTGACAAACTGTGCACATTCACGTTCCGTAAAGGGAATCTGTTTACAGTGATCTTTCTTGAACCCCATTAAAGTTAAGAATGTACATACACAGTTTACGTCACCATTTAGATAGTATTACTAATATAATGGGATACTGGTATTGACTCAGTCTCAGTGATTTATATAGGATGGAAATCACAATTGTGTATGATGAAGGTCGGATGTGTAAATTTCTGTAGTGAAGTTTTCTCGTGTGGTGAATCATACTGTGATTAGTACTAATATGACGTTTTGATGTTTTTAATATTTGTACTGTAACATCAACGCCATAAAGATTCATGCAGTTCTATACAGTCGAAAAGACTTGAAAAGTGCGGCGGCTCAAAATTAAAACGGACATTGCTTTAAAACCCTTACACATACTCACAAAGAGAAGGCCGGCCCATTTTGGTTCCATCGATGGATAACTTAATTTAAAAAAAATAAATGGACTGTTTTGTTGTCAGTGTCATCTTTCGAAATCTTCGCCCTGAATTTCAAATGGCAACGCTTATCAAGTTTTCTCGTATAGGATCAACTTTCGAATCACAAATTAAACCACCGCCTATCTCCAAGACACCTGAGGTGAGTTTGTGCTTAGCTGTTAAACCAGTGTCCGCTCTAGTTTTGAACGGCGCAACTTCCATCGTAATTTCTATGCGTGAATCTTTATGTTACAGTACAGATATTGAAAACGTCATACTAGGACTAAATGCGATATGATAAATACCACTGGTATTAGAGTTCCAGAAACACTGGATGGTAGACATTTCTTTGTGCAATAACTCTATGTTTCCAACAGTATTTTTAGCCAAGTCTAGGGCTAATATATGTATGTGTAGACTAGGTGGATGCCATATATTTTTAGCTTTCAGAAAATAGGGTTAGTTTCTCATGTAAGATAACGTGAATTTAGCCACAGCAACACAAGCATATATATGTTTATATATATGTATATATTATATAGTTTATATGAATATATAGTACAAGAGTAATTTAGTCCGTTGCCAGTTTATTTTAATGATTACTGGTTTGTTAATTAATCTTTTAACTTTGTCGGAACATTTCTTAGCTAGAATTTCACCCTGTTTTCCAATGTATGGTAACGTCATCCAAATTTTAGGAATGTCCGATTTATCAACGGGTTTATTAAACGGGCCAAATTTTGGAGTGAATTGTTTTATGAGGCGATTAGCAGTTGTTTTTGAATACCCATTCCAAGAAAGAAATTTCTTTATTTTGTTTACTTCAATTTTGAATAATTCTGAGTCGGAACATATTTTATGTGCTCGGGAAACTAGAGATCTAACCCAGGCTACCTTCATATACCATGGCTCAAAACTTTCGAAATGTACATACTGCCCTGTATGAGTGGATTTACGAAAAACTGACGTAGAAAAACAATCAATAACTATATCTAGGAAATGGACTTTGTCAGTAAATTCTTCTCTTGTAAACTTCAATTGTGAATGAAAAGAGTTAAGTTTCTGTTGAATGATGTCAAAATCTTTTGGTTTCGCTAACACTAGTGTATCGTCGACAAATCTAACGTAGAATTGAATGGTCTGATCCTGAATAAGTTTATCAACAATCGATCTTTCTACTTCAGTCATAATAATGTTTGCTAGTACTGGGCCTAAAGATGATCCCATTGATACTCCATCTACTTGTTGATATAACTGACCATTGCATAAAAAGGGAGTCCTAAGGCAAGTGTCCTTAATCAATTTCTTCAATGTACTTTTCTTAAGATTAGTTGTCAGGGTCTTATCTTTGTATATACGGTCCAATATAACATTAAGTGTTTTAGTTAGCGGCACATTAGTAAAAAGGGATTCCACATCAAAGGAAACAAACCGATATCCTTCATCGAATAGTTCTTTTGGTATCTCCTGTATTCTGTTAACAGCATCAAATGTGTCTTGAAGGGTATAATCATTCTGGGTAAGTGGATTGAGTAATTTAGCTAGATATTGTCCTACACCATAATATGCTGACCTAGCAGTATCTACAATCGGTCGTAAAGGAGGCAGTTCGTCAAAATCTTTGTGAATTTTGGGTAGACCATGTCCACGAGCTGGCATGGCAGATACTTGCTTACAGTGTTGTGCTCTGATATAATGACGTTTATATGAGATTCACAAATCTAAGCCATCAACTCCGCACTCTTTTGTTATCTCTATATGACTATACATACACCTGTCCTTATTCTGTACAGTCTTAACAAACAGAATGCAACCAGTCTGCATTTCATTCTCCCTTTCATCGATTTTTTCCCCTCTGACGTATATTGACTGACCTATTACGCACAGCCTCATGTGGAAAACTAGAAGTTGCACTATTCAATAATTAACAACTTATTTTCTGTCCATTTTTTTGACATTTTTTAAAATGGAGATTGTCCTTTTTCATTCAGTTTTTGTTATTTTGTGTTTAATGAATCGAATTAAAAAAAACTTTTGGATGTATTTTTTCCTTTCATTTATTAAATGTATGTTTTAAACTATCAAACACATTTTAAAACGAAAGAATATTATTCTATTACTATTATATGTTATTTTTTTAAAAAATAAATACGTTTATTATTTTTTTTTTGTAGAATTTTCTGGACTAAAAATGAGTCTATGGGAGAACATGGATATCATTTGTCGAAGCATGCGAGCTGGCTATGCCTTTGACTTTCTTAAACAGCACAAGTTTGCTATGATCGTCGGCCTAAAAGGCGACGGTAAAACCTCTTTAGCAAGGGAAATAATTCTGGCACATAAAGAAATTATTGATGCTGATATAGAATTTACAGGCTATAAAACCTTAATTGTCGAAATAGAAGATCCAATTAAAATGTTGGAGATTTGTTCTAGGAGGATTAAAGGACAGGTTATTTTTCTTGCTGATGATGCTTTGGGCAAGTCGGTGGTTGACACTAAAAAAAATGGACAAGTGGCAAAGAAAGTCTGATGACGTAGGAGCTCTATTGAAAAACTCTGATCAATTCAAGCTTGTAATAACTATGAGGAAATACATTTGGAACAAAACTAAACCGTTTCTGGAAGGCTATGGTCTGTTTGAAGACCCAATTGATCTCACATCCATGGACATGGCTCTTCGAGAAAGCGAAAAGGCTAATATATTGCGGGCTCATCTTAATAAAAATTGTGGAAAGTCCCCGAATGAGTATTTGATAAGTCAGATAAGCGACACGTTACCAACTACTCCAGGGTACCCACAATGCTGCAGCATGTTTTCTCGTGTCCAAGAGTTGTACAATGAAGGCGTCCAATTTTTCAAGAAACCATCAAACTACTTTGTGAAAGTCATTAACGAACTTCACGCAGCAGAGCCAAATCTTTACGTCAGTCTGGCTCTGGTCCTAGTTTTTGGAGGTCAATTCAAAATGAGATATTTCAGTAAAGAATGTTTGGACTCTAACGGAGAAGTTAAAGCGGGTGTTGAAGAAATTATGGAAGGATGTGGTACAGGCAGCATAGGCAGTTTGGGCCAGCTGAAAAGTTACTTTGAGGTGTTACATGGTGTATTTTTGGAACAAGACGACGAGCAGCTGTCGTTTCGATTCAATCACAAGACACTCGGAGAAGCCATTGCTAAACACTTTGGCGAAAACTACCCTGACCTATTGATAAAATGTTGTCACATAAAATTTACACAGCAGTGGGTGTGCACTGCTGAAGAGTACCGTGGTAACCATGAACAACGTATTGTCTGTCTTCACGAAGGACATTTTCAAAGTCTGACACAAAGGCTGAACAAGGAACTTTTCAAAGGGAAAGCAGACTTGGTATTTTCTCCTGCACATGGGGACAATTTTGTGTCGGTCTGGGTGAAGAGTTTGACTGAATTAAAGGATCTTGGTAAATTAATCAATAATGAAGGCAAAAGAATGTTTATCGAGGCGTCGAAAAATGGCGTTCAGTTATTTGTTGAATATTTGCTGAATGAGCCTCAGAGATCACGGCTTTCTTCGACGCCATCTGATATTGACGCAGCTATGACAGCTGCCGCGAGCAATGGTCACCATCAAGTCATGGAAATACTTTTGCCACTAGGCGTATCACCGAATGCCTTACAAAATGCATTTGAAGTAGTGGTGGAGATCGGACCCTTGAACAGTACCAAGTGTCTTCTAAAACATTCACCGCATTTTTTTAACAGAAAAATCCTAGTCAAAGGAAACTCATGTGAAACTGCCTTTGTCGACGACACTCCTTGGCAATACGCAGTTCATCTGACAGCTTACCAAACCAGTTCGGAGATGTTGGAATACTTTTTGAGCCGTGGAATTGATCTTAATATTTTGGACAGCAGAGGTAGAACACCTTTACACAATGCTTGTGAAACTCACAACACACGTATAATTGAAGTTCTTCTGTTACATCCAAGAACTGATATAAATTCTATAGACTATGACAAAAGGACACCAATGCATTATGCTGCACGAGAGGGATTTGAAGACATAGTAACAGACCTGGAAGAGGCCAACGCCGACATGGCTCTAATGGACGTGACTGGTAGAACGGCTATAGAGTTGGGTATAGATCTTGGATTTTGCTTTTCCTAATGTAACTATTGAGATATACATGTGGCGCACATTGAATCCACAAGGCTCCTTGTCATTTTAGCAAGAAATCCAAGCGGGGATATAAGTAAGTCATTCTGATAGAAAAAAAAAACGTCCAAGTTTTTCTCATCTACATCAAAATTAGACACTTAGGATATTAAAGTGTAACACACTGAAATAAAAGCCATACACCCTGAGATCCATGTAAATGTCAAACGCTCAACGTTTTGGATTTTTTTTCGTACACTAAGTAGGTGAATAAACGCCCCCCTAAACACGTGTTGAAGAGAACAAACAACATTTCAAACAAGGGGACTTATCAACAAACCCAGACTCTGCATAGTGTTAATCAGTTTGTCAAAAACGTTCTGTCACGGAAAATACTTTAAAGGTGACATTTTCCATTTTTGAAACATGGCATAGCATAAACGCCGTACTAGTATTAGCTGTCGTAAACAAATATATCATTTCAATACTCAAACGATAAAAAGGGGTTAGGGCCCGGAGCGGATCCCTAACGCTTACTGGTGTCGCTGCTTTTCTTGCTGTTGTTGTTCATCTGCTTGACGTGATGCTAATTCACAAAAAGAATGCTACGGCTTATTTAAAAATTATTTCTTATTCTATTAGCATAACACTTGGTATAGTTATTCTTTGTAATGGTACTCATTCATTGACGGTCTTTGTTTTTTTATCAATGTTGCAGATTTGATATAATATATGTTATCCTTCAAGCGGAATCAATATTCCGGCAGTTCTAGTATAATCATAAACCAGCATGCAGGTTGGGTCAACGTTCCGATTGAGCAGGAGATCACAGCAAACCTAATGACGTTGCAACAACGCTGTACTTTGGTTACACTTTTGATCTGACAACCTTTGTGATTTTACGTTGTGAAAACGGACTTTTGTAGACTTTCACTTGTCTTGTTGTTTTCCTTATATTAAGCAAAATTGGATGACATAATTTTTTTTATACCCTTTTCAGCTTCTATATACAATGTGTCAACAATGATATTGATGTATGCTATAGGTAATAAAATAAAAGTGTTATGTTTGACATGACTTTATTTTTGCATTATTTTTTTTGTTGGATTGGCAATAATCATGAATCATTATAAAAGCCTGTTTGCTTGAACCATCTGGGTTAAGAGCGTATGTTTTAAGCACCATTACATTGACAAACTCTGGAAGAACAGTATTTTTTCAACAGAGCATTAACATAACGTTTCACATTTTTGTGGTTGTGTTGCTTTACTGTTGAACACCCCGATGCATATAAGTGAAATGATTTGTAACACGGCGTTAAACACCAAGTATCAATGCTTGTTTGATTTGCGTTAAATACAGTAGTCTAGGGAATTTTCCCAGATATGTATTGCCAGTTTGGCGAAAACCGCTGTCCGCAGAAAAAACTTTTTAAAAACCCATGACCAACAAAGGGTGTAAAACGTGCTGATTATTTACATTAAAGGTGGTTCATTGCTCCAAAACAACCGAGAGAAATAGCGGCGGTCGTCATTTAAGCTAGCTTCCCGATGCAGAACCAAGTTATGATGTTGAAGTTCCTTTAGCTTATTGCATGGGATGATCGGGCAATACTCCGATGTTTTCTCTTTTCTCCTTACCTGCATGCGTTTCTGGGTTTCTGAATCAAGATTATATCATGACCATGGAGGGGTGGGATGGATGTAAACAGGGCTGTTTTTTATAATTTACTAAATTAAATTTGTTTTAGAGGCATTTAGAAGCGTATGATTGATAACGGTCTTAGGATCTAGACCGAAACGTTGCGTGATAATAAACCTAGAAGTTGTAATGTATATCAATGTGTCTGTGTTCTATACCTACCAGCTTCTAAATGCCACTAAAACAAGTTGTTTTGTATAATTTACTAAATTAAATTTGTTTTAGAGTCATTTAGAAGCTGATGATAATAAACGTAAGACAATGTAACGCATATTTTGATTGTACCTTGATTAGGTTTACGATGTTTCGATGTAGTTCCTAGCATCGCTCTCAAGCCTATCATCAAACAGTTGATCAAATTGAACTTATATACAAGTCTTCTTTAAAGCCGATTAGGTATTTTTACAAGTTGAAATAAGATACAGAAATTACAAAAACATAGTCTGATAAATATCAATAATGGTTGGAGCTCAAGAGTAGGTGGCTCGATTAAGTTGAATAGGCAGTTGGGATTAAGAAGCCCCGGGGCTTAAGGCATGATACTAAATAATTGTTGGTTGGCATCTGTGGGTGAGATGCCATACATAATATGAATTTGTAACTGGAGATAAGAAATATGGTGTAATATGGCGGCTAGATACTAACCTACAGACGTGTTGTGTATGTAGGTTTGGATGGAAAGTATTTCTCGCTCGCACACAGATCGTAAGCTGTTGAATCCACGACAATTGCTCCGCCGACATTTGCTCCGGCGACAATTGCTCCGCGACAATTGCTCCGACGACAATTGCTCCAACGACATTTGCTTCGGCGACATTTGCTCCGGCGACAATTGCTTAGGCGACAATTGCTCCGGCAACACTTGCTTCGTCGACAATTGCTACGGTCTTAATATTGACCTGCTGTATTTGGGTGCCATAATGAGCGACACATCTGGCTGAAAAGAGTCAATTCTCAATCGGAGGACCGATTAAATATGTTGAATATTTTTTTTTTTTATGTTTTCTCCTCTGTTACCACACGCATATAATCTACGTAGAATCGGAGCAATTGTCGCCATAGCAAATGTCGCCGGATCAATTGTCGTCGGAGCAATTGTCGGGTTATCAAGCAGTTCATTTTTGTTTCTAATTGTTCTATGTGGTCACGAAAGCTTATATGGTGAATATTATGTGTTGGAGAGCCAGAATAGGCAATTTCAAACAGCCATTAGGATAGAAAATGATGACGAAAATTGATCCCTACAACAGGAATACACATGGAACAAAGCAACGGGTATTTCATATCGAGTGGTGTGTTCATGGGTAATTGGGGTAATATTTTTGTTGAGTTGGCAGCTTGTCACAATAATGAATTAAACCTGGACATCCTTTCTTAGCTCTATTGAACAAGTAACTACCTTTATGGGTCGAAATTTCGTGTCGCCTTATACACAGATCGGATTGGCATCTAACAAGTACTATCTGTGTGACATTATTACCTTTTAAGGGGCCTATATACGTTCAATAAAACCATCAATATTATTGAACGTGTGTGGCCTATATTGATGAAAAATATTGTCCATAACCTTCATTGAGTCAATGTTTTGACCGATCAAAATCAGTTTGATTTTTATTGACGATTTATCAATATATTGATGTGTCAATTGTCAATTATTGAAACACAATATTGACCGTGTGTGGAGAATCCGTCACTATATTTTCAGAATTTCATTCCCTCGCGGACTTTGAAAGAGCACACATGGCAACCGAGAAAGCAAAGAGCAAGAAATATGCTGACAGAGAGTTCATGCTGGAGGTGGTCGAAGTCTACAAGACTTTGCCGTCCCTCTGGAAGACCAAGTCGGATGCCTACATGAATAAGGAAGGAAAGGCTGACGCGCACAAAACACTCCACCAAAAGTACAAAGAACGTTATCTGGACTCCACTGTCGACCATCTAAAAAAAAGTTGAACACTTTGCGTACTAATTTCCGATCTGAAATCAGGAAAGTAGAACGCAGTGCAAAATCCGGTGCCGGTACGGAAGATCTGTATCAGTCGACTTCTTGGTATTATGAAATATTGATGTTTCTCAAAGGCCAAGAGACCACTTCAGTCTCTTTAAGTACAATTTCAGAAGTAGAAGAAGACCAATATTCACAAGCCGCTGAATCTGATAATTTGAGTCAGGTAAAGTTATGATTCATACTGTTTCATTTATTTTGTTCTATTCTCACCTTGATAAAAAAAAAAGCATGTTTCATTTTAAAGATCATACTGGTCTGATTTTCAAACTGTTTTGAATGTTTTGTGTGAGGCTTTTAACAGGAGCCATTATCATTTATGCCCATGTAATTTAAGGTGGACATTTTGGACCATATGTCATAATGGTAGTGAAATGAAATATTCTTAAATCAAAACACCATTAAAAGTCTGCTTTTAAGTGAGCTATATAATGTATGTATAACTAAAATCAGCTATTGCTCTGAAGTTTGCAGGTGAAAATTTGCCTTTAAATGGCTTTTCCACCACAAATTTGAAATATGAAAAAAACATATTGTATATACAGTTCATTCCAAGTGAAAAAACTAACACGTCATAGTCAGGGCACCCTC
>JAVFBY010409488.1:0-14713 GCA_034781015.1 Tonicella lineata
AGTACTAGACGATACTAATGGGATAGCCTATTTAAATACGAAAAATTATTAAGATCGCCCGAAAGGATGGAGCGGCAACCACGCCAACCCTCATGGACCATGTGATAATTCGATCCTCATCGACCCCTTATTGTATAGCTATAATCGATAACTTTATTTTAAAGCAATTGGGTTGATCAACAACTAACTCTTTTAATTTAGTTAATAGTGTGAGTAAAGGTTATAGGTACAGCCTGCATGTCCTCTCGGCTGGGGAATTTGGGCAATCTGCAATACTTTTTAAAAAAATATCGCGAGTCGTCTTATTTTAAACCTCCATACGGTGTCTGAAATATTAACATAAACATAATTCTGGTCTCTCTTGAAATGTTTGCATTAATGATTATAGTCTCTCTTGAAATATGCACAATGATATTGGTCGCTCTTGAAATAGAGTCAATGAATCTGGTATCTCTCGAAAAATATTCGGCATGGTCTCCATTATAATGATTCTGATCTCTCTTGAAATGTGCACAATGATTTGGTAATCTATTGAAATATGCACGATCATTTTAGTCTGTCTTGAAATATGTATGCTGAATCTGATCTTTGTGGAAATATGGCCAATGATTCTTGTATCTATTTAAATATGACCAATAATTCATGTCTGTCTTGAAATATGTCCAATGGCTTAAGGCCGTATTCATAAAGTAACATAAGTAGTTCTTAAACTTACGAAATATTTAGCCAAATTTCAGTAGGGCCTAGTTGATTTTCCAATGAAGAGTTTTAAATGGGAAATAAATTAGTTTTTAATTTAAAATATTAATTGATAATAAGACATTTTTTATCCGCATAAAGTTTAGACAGATGTTTTTTTTCTTCTCTAAAATGAGGTTTGAAATTTGGCTAAGTTTTTTTTAACTAAAAGAAATATTTAAGTAGATTTATGAATACCGCCCCTGGTCTCTTTTAAAATATGTATAGTAAGTATGGTCTTACATAAAATAAAAACAAATATTCTGGTGTATTGAAATATTTGCAATGATTCTGGCCTCTCTTGAAAAAGTTTACTATGAATCTTGTTTGAGTAGTCTCTCTTGAAATATTTACAATGATTCTTGTCTCTCTTGGAATATGTACGATCACAATGGTCTGTCTTGAAACATATATACAATAAGTCTGGTCTATTGAAATATGACCAATGATTCTCACCTCTCTTGAACAATGCGCAATGGTTCTACTGTCTTGAAATGTGTACAATGATTCTGGCCTCTCTTGAAAAAGTGTACAATGAATCTTGTTTGAGTAATCTCTCTTGAAATATTTACAATGATTCTTGTCTCTCTTGAAATATGTACATTATATGGTTCTGGTTTCTCCTGTGATATGTCCAACGATTCTGGAGTCTCTTGAAATAAGTACAATGATTTGGATCTCTCTTGAAATATGTACGATCACAATGGTCTGTCTTGAAATATATATACGATAAGTCTGGTCTATTGAAATGTGACCAATGATTCTCACCTCTCTTGAAAAATGCGCAATGGTTCTGCTATCTCTTGTAAAAGTGTACAACGATTCTTGTCGGTCTTGAAATGTGTACAATGATTCTGGCCTCTCTTGAAAAAGAAACTGTACAATGAATCTGGTTTGAGTAGTCTCTCTTGAAATATTTACAATGATTCTTGTCTGTAGTGATATGTCCAACAATTCTGGAGTCTCTTGAAATATGTACAATGATTTTGGGTTTTTCTTAAAATGTGTGCGATGATTTCGGTTTTTCTTGAAATATGTACGATGATTTGTGTTTTTCGTGAAATATGTACAGTGATTTGTGTTTTTCTTGAAATATGTACGATGATTTGTGTTTTTCTTGAAATATGTACGATGATTTGTTTTTTTCTTGAAATATGTACGATGATTTGTGTTTTTCGTGAAATATGTACGATGATAGCCTACTAGTCTGTCTTGAAATATGTATGCTGAGTTTGGTCTCTATTGAAATATACTCTCTCTTGATATGTAAACAATGATTCTGCCCTCCCTCCCTGAAATAATTACACTGGTTTTGTCCCTGTTGAAATATGTTCAATGGTTCTGGTCTACCCTATAATATGTATTGGGTTTAACAATAACTCTCTTTTCAAGATTGGAAAGCTGCATATGCATATACATAGGTTAAAAAAATATAAAGACCTATATGTAACTCACCAATGTTCGCTTTATTGTGTCAAAGAAACCATGGTTGCGTGACAGGAATTTGGTATCCAGAATGTAACCAAAACCAATAGGGAAATGATATTGAAAGTGGGTCGAGGTCCTTTCACGGATTGCAAGTTGTGTCTGTTATGCGGGTATGTCCCGTTACGTGTTCTTACTCTACATTTTTAAAATTATTATTAAATATTTTGTTGTCGACGTTTCGATATACCATAATTATCCAAAGTCCACACATAGAACATATCAAGCAAGTAGGCCTAATGATCGAGTCCTTAATTCCACTTTAAAGCGTAAACAGTCGAAAGAGAAATTCATTTAAATCTCAAGCGTTATGAAAAATATAAAGGCCTATATTGGATAATGCTAAAAACTGTTCGGTGGCTTACAAATGACGGACAGAAGAAAGGTATAGGGCCTACATAAGCTAAAGTCTGTAACGGTAGGTAGGGGACATCTTCGCTATATAACCAAGGTTTTTATTACGAACAACTCTGGAATGGAGAGGTCTATAGCCTACCTCGGAATAAAACCCTTGTCTAGAGAAGATGGGTAGAGGCCCATTAGCCTAACGTAAGTGTTAAAATCGACTTGAACACGCGAACGGCGCCTCCTACCCCCCCCCCCCCCCCCCCCTACCCAAATCAGGTCTTAATTCCCTAATTATACACATGTATAGGGCCTACATACGTCACCATAAAGGGCCTAAATATATGATGTTTACTCCGATTAATTGCATGCAAACTTTAAACATCAATAACGCTAATAATAAATAATAAAGCTTACACATTCTACGTGGGGAAAAAAATGATTCTTTTTATCGCATTTTTTTTAAATTTTATTATTTTTTAAATTTCAATATTTATTGATGCCCTATAGGCCTATATTTCACTTTCTTGAGGGTAGATGCAGAGTTCTGTATCATTGGGCCTATTAGTCTACTATGTAGCCGTATAAGTATATTGAGGCCTGATTAGAAGGTCTAGGCCCTATATACGTGCAGTATGGCAGGCCTTAAATTTGACTTAACATATAAATATTTTCCAATTCTTTTTCGTAGGCATCATACAGTCTCCATATTCATGAAAACGACATTTTCATTTTTGAAAATGTTATTTGACACACTGTCACTCATATCACACCGGTCTCGTCGTCGACATTAACAATGTTAACAAGAAAAGCCGGGAAGCCTTTCACTTATGAATGAAGGGGATTACCGCTAGATGGCGCTTCTAAGTCTAATAAATTATGCAGGTCGGAACTGCTGGTGGGCGGGGAAACCCTCTAGGTCACGTGACGTACACAGCTCTCTTTGATGTCAACCGCTTTAACAGTGAGGTTTACGAGTTAAGCTTACGCTGGGATGTACGGAGTTTTTGGAGCTGATGTTTTGGACTTGTTCGACTTCAAAATGAGTGATCAAGATTGTTGGAAAATGTAACATAATGGTGAATTTGGCCTGGCTCTTCGCTTTATCTGCGATATGTGTCATGGCAAGAACAGAAAGAGAAAAAGCCCGGTTGGAAGTTGTTCTGTATGAAAGCACGGAGCATGGCGATTACAAAACATACACGTACAGTTTGAGTGGCCAGTTTTCTGCTGCTGGACCCGCCATCAGCGCCGAGGGAGAAATCGTCCAGGTAAGGGTCGCTAAATATGTTGTCTCTCCGTCTATTGAGTCTTTGGTTCTGGCTGAAAAGCGAACTCACAGACGCGTTTGTTGCTTTCAAAATCGCTGACTGAACTTCGAGTTGGAAAGGCCAGCTGAGTACGGGAGTTCAGTGGTTTTCATTCCGCCTGAGTCAAGCTGTGGTCGACCCTGGCATATACAATCCCCATTCAACCGCCACGCTCCCTGCTTAACCCGTACCTTAAATACTCGGATCGCACTATAATAAGGGTAGGCCTACTCGTCTGTACCCTAATTTCGTTGGCTTGTGGCATCATTTTATCTACTGTATCACCTTTTGATTATATCATATAAATGATAAAAAAAAACTAAAATCAGGACAGAAATGGGTATATTAAGTAAGAAATATAATTGAGACTTTTATACCAGTAATTAACTATTAATAGTAGAGAACTATTAGGCAACTTTCTGTATTAACACTGGCTGACTGTCGGGACTGAATACTCAATACACACAAATAGGGCCTAGTAAGTTTATCAATGAAAGTATAATGACTTTACAAAGGCAGATTTTGATACAAGAATTTTGCGAATTCAGTTGTAGGCCTATCCTGTTGTAAAAATACTATTTATATCTTTTAAATTTTGATGAGACAAAGACATATTTTGGGGTGTGTGTTTTTTTCTGTATTTATTTAATAATAATCTACTTTCTATAAATGTTTTATTTGTATTTTTTCTTTATAAAAAAAATATATTATTATATAGATAATGGTTTTGTTATAACCAAATCAATAACAGTTATCTAACTGTGAAAAAAATGCATATATATATTGTATAATATAAACATATCAATGACATTCCTCAATTAAAATGAATTAACATTTAAGCCCCAAAAACGTACATGATCCATATTCTATCTTGAATTTAAGAACTAGTACGAGTGACGGAGTCAAGGAAGCCTTAAGTTCAAAACTCTTAAAGTGAACTTCCAAGTTAGACCACATTAGGCCTACATGTGCAGCGAGCAGGTTTCAAAAGGGTGCTCCTAGTCTGGACTTTTAATTTTACTACCAAGAGCCACATTGCAAAGCATACATGTAGTACTATATGTTGAATTTTCAGGTGAAAATCTTTTTCATTGGCTTCAATGGTTTGTTCAATATTGGTTAACGCTTAAGGTTTTAAAGTAAATATTCACAATTTGTTGTTTTATATAAATAGTGTATGGTACTCTTGATCAGGAATTAGCAAAAAATCAGCCAGAAATCAAAAGTATGGTGTCCAAAATGGTCATTTTCCCTCACTTTCTAGGTAATTGCACTAACTGGGTGTGCAATTTTCTATCCTGCATGTTAAAGCTTCTTGAAATAGAGTGTTTAAATGAAGCTATTGTTAAATTCAGGGTGTCTAAAGGACAAGTGGACACCCCTCTGTCTAAGCCCTTGTTCTTGAATAATTTGGATATTATAAAAATACCTTGTGTGGTTTTTAGGTAATATTTCGAATTCATTTCATTTTGAATATAATTTTGTATAAATTATGCTTATTCTTGTATTTAGACTGTTACTGTTCCTTGTTTTTATTGTGTTCCCATATCGTCAAAGATACACATTTTAACAATAGAATCCCAAATAGATGCACTATTACCTCAAGAGACTTAAATTTTAAAACACACATATCTTTTGAAGAGCAGTAATAAAATATGTCATATCAAAGAAAAGAGTAAACCAATAAACATTATTAACAAGTAAATAAGATCATCTAAATCTGGGCATCAGTATTATATCTCACATCATATATGTAATTTTAAAATCATTGTTGATTTTCATTTATAAAACTAAGTAAGCCAGAAGTACTTCGGTAAGCAAATACATGTAAATTTATAAGAAAACTAGAAAATTAAGTAAACCCCCAAAGCACTGGAAACAGTAAATTTGAGAACCAGTAAAAATTATAAGTAGCCTAAACCAATAAATCAACAAACCAGTACATAAATGTTACACATGTGGATTTGGTTGCCCATTTTACAATTTGTTGGTGTGGTTGCTAGACCCTACAGTGTATGTTAACTTCCAGAAAAAATTGACTTTCCCCACTCAAAAATTTAGTTGTCCCAGGCTGAAGGAATGTTGATTTTTCTGAGCCTGGAGTATAAAACTGATAGCATGCTATTTATTTACACATGTACAATTATAAAGCTTTAGATCCACTTGTACATGTATACATGTAGCATAGATGTACAACATTTTTATAATTATTTATTTTAAAACTACTTCAAGCGATTTAATTCTGTACGAATTTAAACTAAGAACATAATTTTAAGCTTGTGAATCTATTCTAATATCTATCCATTCTACAGAGAAAATTTCTCATTTAGACTATTATTGATCTTACTAGAACACTATCTATGTGAGAAAAAGTAATGTAAATTCCAAAGTGACAGAGATAGGCTTGTAGTTTGATCAGATTATTAACATTAAGCTGCGACTGGTTATATAGAGCAGGCCTTCAAAGTGCTCCCTGGCTCAGTCCTAGGGCACCGTGATAAGATTATAGCCAGAGTAAACTTCACAGGCAACCCTCAAAGCTTTGATCTCTTTTTTTCTCAACTGTTTTGTTATGAAGGCTTGGATAAAAGGACTAAGGTGTGTAAAGAAAGCCATAGCCTTATTCAATGAACAGGTTAACAGGCTTATTTCTACCATACACCTGTAAGTGGCCTCGTTTTCTGCGATAAAAGTGAGCTAGTAAGCGCCGCACTGTGTGAAGTTACATTACCCCATTGTGCCTCAGACCACTGACTTAATAAGCTCAAAATCTGTACACACACTTCAGGGGTGTTGAGAACTGACTTCAAACGCTAAGGCCAATAACACAAAGTTGTAAAAGTTTACCTGCAAGGCCATTCGTTTGAAAACAATTCTTCTATGACTTTACTGTTTCTGTCCACCACATAACACATATAAGCTTAGATCCGAAAGTCGTCTCATGATATTGTAGCTGCTTAAAACTATACAAAAGTTTTTTTTTATATTAATTCAAAGTGTATATATTTATCTGAGAAAAAATATCTATTTACAGTATACCTATGAGTACATGTATCACATTGACTTACATGTAAGCATTATTTTTCTTATATTCCACACTTAGCCTTGGGTGACCCGTATGTTTTGCACATTAAGAAAGTGGGGAAATAAAATAGTAAAATATTAAAGGCTTTGATGTTATATTCTCGCTGAAAATCTTTCAAATGTATGCGTCAATTAATACTTGTAACAGTTTTATCCAATCAAATTCAGCCAGTAAATAGTGGCTTAATTAGAAATCAAAAGTATGGTGTTTAAAATGGTATTAAATTTTCCTTCACATTTTAAGTAACTAGTCTACATGTACATGTAGGTACATGTATCCAATTATCACAATTTCCCTATCTCTTGCGTGTTAAAGCTTCTTAAAACCGGGTGTCCAAATGAAGCAGTTATTTAATTCAGGGTGTCCAAAGGACTGGTGGACAACCCTGCCTATAAAAGCCGTGGCTTGCCAGTAAAGAAATAGAAGAATCAATCAGTGAAAGTGTGTGACTGTGTACTGTATAACTAAGGGTGGGGTCACTGTGGTGCCGAGGCTTTAATCAGTATCTTCACTATATTAATTACATGTCACTGTGTGTAGCTATTATTTGAACCATAAGACTGTTTGCACACTAGTAGATTAGTCACAGTCAGTCCAACATTCAATGAAATCAACTGTAATGTTCTTATTAAGATATAGTTTATTATTAAAGTTATAATATGTACACAAGTAAACATTTTTACTCAAGCAAAAATTGAAATTAACTTTAAAATTGATTACCATTGGGTGAATCAGGAGCCAAACTCCTAAATTATTAACCAAATTGGTTATTAATACACATGTAGTTGTACATGTAGCTAAATGTATTCTGATTAGCCAATACAAACTTTTATCATCCAAATTTAAAATTGATTAGCATTTGACGAATTGAGTAATAGGTATCTATATGTAGGACCCTAATATTGCCTTGGCAGCCTTGCTAAAGTGCAAAAAGCTCATAATATACATGAAATTAGCAATTACATTTTCCCTTGAAAAAAAAAAAATGCTCATACAGTACATACATGTATTATAATTTTTAAAGATTTTTTTTTATTGATTCATGTATAGTATAACTTTCATAAATATGAAATGTATTTTATGCATAAGTAACAAGATATTAATACAACAGTTTTTATTAGAAAAGATCAAACAGAAAATGCTTACTTAAGCAGCATGACTGTAATAGGTGCGAGCAGAATATATGAATTAACATTGTAGAGGTCTACCTAATTAATCACATGTTGTTTTGTGTGTCTGGCTATATGACTGCTCTTTTTAACATACATATTCGTTAATTAATCTACCTGAGGAGATCAAAGGGTTTCTTCCCTTTGTTCTACATTTTCTCCTGATTAAAGTATGAGTAGCAGTTTTAGTTAATATTCACCCTGAGCTAAAATAGCCTACAGCGTGTTCACCTGTTTGCTTGCTTCATTAATTCTAGGGGGGTCCTTTAACACAGGAAGCCTCGACTCCTATGTATATATCTATCTATATACTTGCTCTACACTCAGATTAATTGTAAACAAACCCCTTTTTTAATGAAGCAGATTAGGAGACTTTTGACATAGAAATTGTAGGTTAGAACATCAACTCATCATTATTATATTCACGTACAGGCGGGCATGTCATTGGTGGCCTTTGGTGCAGGGGATTTTCATGTGGCCCTGGTGCAGCTCATAAAGCTACGGGGCAACATGAACCTCTTACTTTTTCTCTATTAAAAATGTAGTTTGTAATTGTTAATTTTTAGTCGTTATAACTGATGTTTCATATCCAATTAATTTATCACAGTTTTTTTTCTCTTAAACATTCATTTTTTTTCACGGCCATGTTTATAAATGTATACAAGTGGAAATTTAATTGGAACATTCGTGAGCACAAACTGACTTGTTTGAGCACAATCAGTTATGTACTGGTATTTAAAAGTTCCATTGGGTGAGTGCGAGTCCATTGTGGAAAATGTCCTATCTACATGTAGCTAGTCAATTGTTTCACGTCTCTATATAATATCACACCTGACACACCGTCATATATGTAAAATAACCCTGACCTCGGCGTTAAACATCAAGCAATCAATCAAATCTATTATTAATTTTGGCAAATTTTGCGGTTGGATGGTCTCTGGGGGAATCGACTTGTTTGAGCATAACTATTTTAATTTTATGTATTTAAAAGTTCTACGGTACTTCCAGGGGAATGTCAAAGACGTCCATATAGCGTAGTCAATTATTTCTCATCTATGTTCCCTTTATAAGTTAATTTGGCCAATTTTGAGGATGGATGCCCATCATGGTCTATGAATGAATTTATGTGTCAGTTTAACCCAGTGTTTATGATCATTAAAACATGTATTAGTTAGTTAGTCCACAAAATACACCATCATTACTTCTTATTCCATATCATCAATCAAACATTTTTATGTCGGCCCTTCAAAAACTGCCTCAGAAAAACTGTCCCGTCTTTGTTTGAGTGGCGTGACTTTATCCCCATTGAGCTCATCTCGTCATGACGATTTCATCAGTGTGTTTTGTAGAACTTGTCACATGCATCCTCAATCTCCAGCTCCATTTTGATTGATGGGGAATAACATCTCTACATCATTCGTACTTTCCTCTCCGAGAAAATCTCCAGTTTTTAACTTTTTTTACTGGTCGCCATGGCGTCATGCCTGCACCTGTGGCTCTACCTGTATAAGAATGGACAGCTCTCTGTTGAAAAAGATGTTTTGCTCTTTGATCACATGACCTTGTCATCCCATCATGCACTTTTTGACAATGCAAAGATATATTTAGTTTTGACTTTTCAAATATTTTTTCCTTCTGTTTCTTTTTGACCAATTTTTGATAAAAGGAGAAGAGAACTTTTGTTTAGAAATAAAGGCACATAAATCTCTTACAATTTGTTTATTCAATTCTTTCGAATTCTTTGAGGATTGTATTATAAAGTGCATCACAAAGTGTTAAAAAACTTATAAACAATGAAAGAAAACTCCATTTTACTGAGTTTTCAATACTTTATTTTGGCCCACTTCCATGGCAACATCGATTGGTTGTATACATGTAGCTCTAGTACTGATCTTATTCTTGGTGTTCCTTTCACTTAGATGCATTTCATGAGTTCAAGTCTGCCCTCGGGTACACTGTCAGTGGCTTAAATTGTTAGGGGGCCAATCCAAAAATGCTGTTAGCATTTGACCCCTAAAAGTAGAACACCATTTTTTCGACCCTTGCTTTCAATCAATTCACAATGATGGTTTACTTGGATATTAAATATTTCTGGTAATAATTCAGAATCAGATATTGAACACTATTTAGGTATTAATAGCTTACTGCCTACAGTGCAATTGAGCAATACATGTAGTAACCATTAATATATACATGTAGAGTAAAGATTTTGAACATTGTGACCACTGAACAGTCAGGGGTTAATCAAGCGACCTGTCTTTTGAACAGGTAAAATCAAGCTTGGATGGGCAACATTTTTTGAAAATTAGCATGGGGATGGGGAAGATCGGAAATAGACGGGCAGTTTTTACCAAAATGTTGTTTTTGGATAGGCACTTCACTGATTCTGGATGAAGCCTTGTGTACAGTTACAGTACCACATGGTGCAGGACATTTTTTTAAAAAGAAATCAATTTATCATTTAAATAAATTTCAGTATTAATTCTATAGCCAGATAGATTTGTACAAACCGAATACATTGTAGAGCTTTATTATTACAATAATTTACATGTAGCTCATATTGTTTTATTGTTTAGATGTAATTTGTCGGTGACAATAGCACCTAGTGAGGTAACATTTTTTGTTTGTAAAACTAACTTAAAATAAAGAATTTATCTTGATTTATCTTCGTCTTTTGTTATCTCAAACAAGTTTTAATGTTTAAATTTAGATCTAAAAGTGTTACCTAGCACAGGTGTTTACATTGTAGTAAATGACATAGAGAACAAACTTGTAAACATGGCAAAATATTTTGAACCGTTAAATTCGCATTAATAACCCTGCTTTTTATTATTTATTTCTATTTCTATTTATTGTTTTTTCTGTGTGGGGTATTTTCTGCTTATATTTTTTAGGCTTGGTATGTCATTTTTATTTTACCTATTAAATTGCAAGCTTAGACATTTATAACAGATTTTATTATTCGGGAGATGTTCCTAAATCTGACACCCCACAAGCCTGACTAGTCACTTTCCACAAGTCCCACACCCATAAATTCTGATTAGATCATAAGCTTGAGACCTGGATGATTTTAATTTCATTTATGAGAAAGGTTTTTTTTCAAACACATTTATGGCCAAGATTTAAAAAAAAAAGGCTTGTTGAATGTTTGTTTGTCTCACAGAGGAACATAATATTGTGATACATAACATACATGTGATGGGTAATTGAGAGGTATGGCTGAGCTTATTAAGACCGGATGTTTGACTAATGAGTTGTTGGAGAAGTGGGTTTTCAGACTTGTGTGAATGTCGGACTAGAGGGCTGTCAGACTTGTGGGGTGGTGAAACAAGTGGGATGTCGAACTTGTGGGGTGTCTGTCTGATTGCTACCGGTACCCTATTATGCAATCAGTTTCTAGGTAGACCATTCTAACCGAGAAGCACAACATAATTTCTTTGTAAACAAGGAATAGTTACATGTATTCCCTGTTTGAATTGCAGACAAAGTTACATTGTACAACAGTAATTTTATAATATCAAAGAATTTGTGGTATGGTGTAGGGTTAAACGTGTAAAATATATCCTTGTCTAATGGACTGTAATTTTATGTCAGTACACATCAAAGATATCAGTCTATATTAACTGTACATGGGATAATGTAACATAATATACGCTATACTATATAGTTCTCCAACTGCTCACAATATAAGCTCATGTCTCAACAGTATACTAACAGTAGAGATATTTTCACCCGAACTCAAATTGCAACCTCCACATGATTTAAATTCCAAACATCTGGAAATGCAAAACCCGAGTTTGGTTACGTGTATAAAACTGATCATTATACATGTACTTATTCATGTATTCAGATAAGTAAGGGTGGATTATCAGTGATTACTGATCAAATTGTGACGACAATAACCAATCAATAAAAGATCAACATTTAGTGCCTTTTCTTTGTGAAACCTGGAATAACTGATTCAATTCACAGCTTGTTTTCAAAATAACCGTTCAAAATATTTTCTGTTTTAAATTTTTATACAAATACATGTAGTTGTTTAAATATATAAGCTTTTAGCTTATATGTGTATTTAACTAATAGCTTGATTATTTTTGATGTAATACAGTTCAAGTAATATATATGATTGTTGTGAATATCTGTTGTGTAATGTAGTGAGTTAATGCTGATGGTCATGACTGAGTGATCTAGAAAGCTCTACATTATGTACATGACCTGCCAGACCTCTGTCTCTTTCATAGTTCCTCTTCTAATCTATTTCATATATCCTTACAGTATGCTCATCATTGACTATAAATCTGTCTTGTAAAGCCCAATGCACAATGGATGCAACACGATGCCTCAGCGCTTGGACCCAGTTCACATTGGACGCGATGGGACACGTTTCATTCATATGATGTTACCGTGGATATTTTACTCAGACAATGATATTAAGAAAGACTTTGCATCACAATGGTACACAACACAGAACACATAGTATAATTGTTGCAGTCAAGTTGCTTGGTGTATGTACATGTAGTACCCTATATACATTTTTAAAAATGTAAAGAAACAATTTTACATATCTCCACTGGAGATTGAACATAGGACCTTTAGCCAGCAGGACCAATAACACTCGACTGACTGAGCCACAGAGGCTGACGATAGACTGAGCCACAGAGGCTGACGACTGAGTGAGCCACTCAGACCCAGAGTTCTCCCTGGCAAGTAAAGGCATTTTGTAACCATTAAGTACTATCTAGCTTTTCAAAGCTAACTATAAGAACTTTGGGTCGAATAGGCGACATGTCAAACTTTCTGTTTCGTGCACTATTTCCAAGGCGGGGAACACCCTTTTATAGAAAAGCATTTTCCTTGGAAATTTGTGTAAATGTGTACAGTTTGTCAAAAATAACACATGTGACAAAAACAATTGTGAGGTGATAGTTATTCGTCTGTTGATTGGTTAATGTGGAAAATAGGACACAACACAGTTGGTGGGTGTTGGAAAATAGATCCATGTTCCAACATCATGCAACATGTTTGTCGATGTTTGAGCTTGTTGGACGATGCGGTCAATAGTACACGGTCCAACAAACGCCTTCAGTTCCAACATGATCAAACAAAAGTTGTACCTTGTTGTCCAACAAAAGTTGTATCGTGTAGAGTGTAGACGGACCTTTACATGGATGATCAGCTGACTTTCTGTATTTCATGTGTTTCAAACTGCAGAATATTGTACATTTCTCGGTTTCCCTCAACTTGGCCTAAGACCTAAAACCCCAAATGAAACCAACAACTTTAAAATAAATCTGGGCAGATGCTTGTCAATGGTGTCATTATATCTGTCTTATATTCTGTATATTATAAAATATTGATCTGTGTGTACATGTATACATATGGAATTGTTTGACAAGCCTTACCTGAACAAAACAAATCAAATTTCTCATTTCATTCTTATATCTAAAGGCAAACCACATTGGCACAGCTGACAGGGATGTAGATTAAATTAAACACAAACAAAATTAGTCAAACTGCTCAGATCTTCTTTCTGTAAATGGAACTCCTCATTTCTCTTTGTTTTGCAAGCTGGATAAAATGTCGGATATATAATTATATATACTTTAAATTTTAAATCTGAATTTAAAAACCCATTTAAATTATTAAAACCTTCATTATTTTTTGGGGTAAGGCTATTTATTAAATATTATAGATGTGATACATACATATATGATAATTGTTTTACAAGCAGGATAAAATGTCTGATATACATGTTTTATATACTATTAAACTTCAAAGCTGTGTGAATGCCTTTGAAGAGCAGGGTATAAACCAGAGTGTTTGTTCAGTTAAAAACCACTGGAATGAGGTCTGTCATACATCATATCTCCATTGAAGGATTGCTTGAACTAGGTCACCACTGACAGTCTATTGAAGTCTTTTCATATTTCCTGGTGAATGGGCTGTGTTTGAGATATTAACTCCGTACAGAATGCAGAGATCAGCCTGTGCTTGGTCGATGTAGATAACTACATCGAAACGTCGCAAACCTAATAAACAAGAAGTTGCTATCCATATATGTCTTACTTATTTACTTTTATATTACTTTTTTGATTGTATATTGCTTTTGTAATTTTAAATGACTTCCATTTGCACTTTTGGATTTCACTATAATTTCAGTTTTAAATAATGATTTATGTACAAAGTATTTTCTGACTCTACTCACGTCTCACAACTTTGATTCTGGAATTATTATGTTATGTTGATTAAGCTTTCTTTTTTTTGTGCACAATACACATTGGATAATTATCTTCATACAATAAAACCCAGGTTGGCAAGAGCTGCATGCAGGGATTTAGCCAGAAATCAGAAGTATGTTGTAAAAATGGTCATTTTACTTCATTTTCCAAGTAACTGGGTGTCCACTTTTTACAATTTCCCTTTCTCCTGCATGTTAAACTTTCTGAAAACAGGGTGTCCAAATGAGGGTCCACCTCTCTGCCTAAGCTCTTGGAGCCTGCCTGTGCTTAGACAATTAAACTTGTCTACTTTAGCCTGCATGGACAGCCTTGTAGACAAGAATAACGCTGTATCAAATCAAC
>JAVFBY010409599.1:0-23475 GCA_034781015.1 Tonicella lineata
GGTGTATATAGATGGATTACCATACATTCAAATAGAAAAGGTTGAAGATGTCCCAAGAAGAGCTTGTTTCATACCAATGAAGGAAGAAATTCCTGTTCACCAGGCTGAAGTTATTTGTGCTAGACCTGAACTAAGCCAGCTGATGAGTGAAGACAAGCAAATTGGTACTACACTGGCATCACAATATGCACATGATTCCGAAAGTCTTATCCAAAATAAACTGTTGAACGTAGATATGTCAAATTTAGTTGGGAAACCACAGTTTCCAACAACACAAAAGAAGACAGATCCTTGTGAGAAATTACATAGCAACACAGAATCTTTTAACATCACGGAATCTGAACCGGTAGCAATCTCTGATGTAGTCCTAAGTGTGCAAGAACCTGATGTTTCTAATAGTGTAAGTGTTGAAAATTTATGTGAATCTCAAGATAACATTTCAAAAGAGAAGAGGAAAGATGTTTTGCTTAAGTTGGACGGAAAGGAAAACATTTTGCTCACAAGTGACATACCATTACCTACAACTATAGATGCTCAACGAGTGTACAAAGAAGTTGAGAAGAAAATAGCAAAGCTTGAAAAACATGTTGGACGTGTTAGTGACTCTGCTATCAGCTCAGACTACACTGACGGTGAATCAAGTACTTTCTCACCCAAAGGAAGCAGGATATTTGAATCAGATAGACCGTTGAAACTTCCAAATAAAGTTTTATTTGCTGTTGGTGCTCTGAACCAAACTCAACCAGAGCATGCTAATTATACTGTTGCTATGGGTGCTACAGATACTATCTTTTCGTCTCAAGATAAGGAAATGGAAGGTCATCAATTTACAGCTGCTTCTAGTGACATTCCAACCCAAGTGTCTGGTATTGATGCAGATTCCTTGTATCTGTCCATGTTTAACAGCAGTCACCGAGATCTTATTTCACCTACATCACCAGAGGCTGCATTGGATTCATCTGTATTTCTATCTGGAGATTCGGGTATAGGTACATCGTCTGGCATGATGAAGAAGACAGACCAGCATGGGGTTACAAAAGACTGTGTTACAGAAGAAACCAAAACAAGAAATGACAATTCGAAGACTATTTCATCTCCCACAGATGCAACTCAGCCAGATTATCCAACATTTGGACTTCATCCTTTGGTAAACACAACATCACATATGGATGAGGGACTTGAAACCCATGGCAGCATCAGTCTTAACAGCAAGTTCCAGGGAGAAACAAAAGTCTCAGATGAGCAAGAAACCAAAGCAAAAAATGACAATCTGAAGAATAGTTCATCTCACTCAGACTCAACCCAGCAAGATTCTCCAACATTTGAACTCCATCCTTTGTTAACCACGACATTTCATATGGATGAGGGACTTGAAAGAGAAGGTAACATCAGTCTCAACAGCAAATTTCAGGCAAGACAAACAAAAGGTTCAGAGGAACAAGATTCAAATTCAGAAGGAAATCCACTACCTAACTCACAAAGCCAACATGGACAAATTCCGCCCAACTCTGGACAAAAAGAGGGTAATTCTTTGAATGATAAAGATAAAAACTCTAAAATAAAGAAACATGGTAATGAGATGGAAAGGTATACAGGTCCTCACAGGAAAAAAGACAATTACACAAAAACCATGATTGATACCCCGACCAATGACAAAAAAGTTGGAAGACAAAGATCAAGAAATAGTTCTTCATTAGGAGTTGACACAGATAGTATATGTAGTCTGCAAGACGATCAAGATCAAGTTTTTGAAACCAATGAGCAAATCACTATCTCTGGAGTAGATTCCTATAACAAATTTATTCCGGAATGGTTTCTTAAGCCAACTGGAGAACTAACCACTAACAAATTTTTCACAGTATTTTCATCTGAAGAAGAAAATGTATCCCTTTCGAGTGATTCTGATGAAGATAAGCGGCAAAATAATCTCAGTAGCAGTGTACCACAATTAACACATGATCTCATACGGCATGACCGAGCCTTTACAACAGAGACTGTCGACCATGGAATAAATCCACAAGATTACCATTTGTACACAGGTCCCACGCTCAGAGAAAACAGACTGAACATAAGAGAAAACAATTTAAATGAGGAAATAGGCTTTTCTCAGCAAACACATTTAGAGTCTCCTAGTTTAACTGGTGTATACAATAGCAGAGTTCAAGTTGAGGCACAGAGACCTTTTATTAAGAACAATGAATATCAGCTGGGTAGGCCAATCCCTGTGGTTAGTCATGAACCAGGAACAGTTTTAACCTCTCTAAGAGATTTTATGAGAGTTGTTGACCAGGTTGATGTTGATAACCAAATGAAGACACAAAGGGCACTACCATTGGATCAAACTAGGAACAGTAAGCCCATGTCCAGTGCTAGTACTAATTCACAAAAACTTCAAAACCCAGATCAGATATTAACTTCTTCCCAGACTACATCTTATTTTGGTGCTAAGGAAGGATCAAGTGAGAATGAAACCCAACCAGATAACCATTTCAATACAGCAGACAAACATCAATTTCAATATGACAGAAAGAGTGTTACATTTAATCCAAATGTACAGACAAATATTCAGAGTGACTCAGACCAACAAGATTCAGATCAAGAGTGGATTTCAAGATACAGACCTCAGACTAACATTCCTGCAGATTGGACAACATCGTCTTCAAGAAACTCTCAACTTGGTATAACAGGACACACTGGAGTTTCCACAAACAATAACAACTGGGTTTCTCAGACTTCCTCAGACAGTTATAGACACAAATCAAGACCTGCTGGAACATATGATATAACAGACACCACATCAGTGTCTGAGATTTCTGCTAATATTGATGCTTATAGACACTTGCCCACATCCCCACACATGGAAAGCTTTGAGTCTGGGTCTGTGTTAAAATCTCTCCAAGACTTTATGGAACAAGGAGATCAGAGATTTGAATCCAGTTTTAAAGAGAATGACTACAATCTATCTAAACCTAGAGGTATCTTAAGGATTCAGGCAGAACTCGAACACACAATTCCAAGAACAGACATTAACCCACATTCAAATACTCATGTAAATGTTTTGACATCTACAACTACACAGGATCCAAAACTATCCTCCACACTAGAAAAAATACAAGAAACAAGTTATCAAGCTACAGACGAGGAATGGGTTTCAATGCATCGTCCACAAAAAACTCATCCGGATGAATGGGTTACATCTTCCTCGAAACAGGTCCAGCAGGGATTTAAACAAAAAGTTGGAGTTACTAACAATCCACCTAATCAATTGTCTCATTCCACAACTTCTTATTTCAATTTTGACTCATCATTACCAAATGATAAAAACTGTGACACAGTCAGCAAAGCTCCAGATAATTTTGATAAACATGATTCTAATGAAGACTGGAACTATGCAAACAAACCTCAAATACATACATCTGATGACTGGACAACGGTATCTTCAAAATCTGTTCATCATAGCATTGTTAGAAAACATGAACCGTATTCCATTCATGATTTATCAGATAGGAAACACAACCAAGATTACACTGATCAGCGTCCAAATGAATGGACTACCTCTGTTAATGAACACAGAAGTGTTAAAGGAAAGAATGATTCCCTTGATGTAAAATCTAGACACGAAAATAGTCATCTAGGACCCATTAGCAATAGTAAAGGTTCACAAGAGCCTTTTCAACCACCTGATCAAGCACACAAGCAATATTTTAATAAGCCCATGGATAAAAGTTCAAAGGAAACAGTAACGCACAGACAACATATAGGAATCACTTCTTCACATATTGAATCCAAAGTTCCTGTATTCCCCATGTCAACTTCACAAAAGCACAAACCAGCCTTTGGTATGCAGTCTACTTCAGAACAAATGACTCCAACCACAATGGCTCTTTCACACTCTGGAGACAGCCGACAAATTAACAGTAATAGTCATTCAAGAGAGTATTCAAAAGAACCTTCTAGGACAAACTCTAATACAACACATCGAAGACGACAGAGAGCTATTAGACATATTATAGAGTCAAGTTCTAGTGACTCAGAACCAGAACTTGGAAGACAACGAGCACCTCGACCGTATTTCAGCTACCACGATTCTGATTCAGATCCTGAACTGGATCGTGTGCAACAGGCAATAAGAATAGCTATGATTTTGGGGGGAAGTAGCTTTGATGGGCAATTTTATCCAGATGTTATACGTGTTGATTCTCCAAGACTTCTTCGTAGCCCACCAGCAGGATTGTTACGGTTGGTACCATTATTTGATGTCAACCATGACCACTTTAACCACTCACAGTTTTTGCCTGCTCACATTCCAGAAAACATTTCATTACAACGTCCAGTCCCTCATTCTGTGTATAAACCAGTACCTAACAGGCCTGATGCCTTGAACAATATACACGGACAAAGGAATACAGAGCAATACCAACAGTGGACAACCAGAAATATCCCAGAAGCAGTTGTTCCTGACAACTGGAACACAAATAGTTCTCAGTTACTTTCAGAGAAAGTAAAAAGCACATATGGTCAGTCAGCCGGAGATCAACAAGGTCTAAGGAATAAAAGCCATCCAGTACCATATGAGTTCTCATACAGAGTGAATGGTCAGAGCGAGAGTTTACACAAAGATACACCTGGTCACTCTGCGTGTTTCCAAATAGACTCTGACCATCAAGACTCAGACCAGGAATGGATTTCACGATACAGACCTCAAACTGATGTACCTGCAGATTGGAGAACATCATCTACAAGAGAGCCACATCTTGACATAGTTGGAAAAAATCTTGCTTCCCCAGGGGATAACCATTGGAGTTCCCCAATTGACACAAAACAAGAAAGAGAAAGCAAACCGAACCAACCAAGTTCCATTCATCCTTATTCTTTTAACAGAGAGACCTTGAGGAACAGCAATAAGTCCAATCATTATTCTGACAGACGACAGGATGGATTTCTTTATAACAGAAATAGTGACAATAATCTACCACATACACAAAACAGTGATTCAGACCATCAAGATTCTGATCAAGAATGGATTTTAAGAAGCAGACCTCAAACAGAGGTACCGGCAGATTGGAGAACATCATCCTCAAAACCTCAAACAGAGGTACCGGCAGATTGGAGAACATCATCCTCAAAACATCCCCAACTTGGCATTACAGGAAAAACTGGAGTTTTGCCTGATACTAATATGAGAATTATACCAGAAAGTTTACAAAACCATGATGAAGATGCTGACAAGCCTAGTTCAAGACCAGATTTCTTTCCAAACTCAGGTGTTAGAAATAATATGACTGCACATAACAAACCAACTGATTATTCTGATAGACATGATGCTAATAGCTTTTTGTCATTCCTACGTGATACAAGAGCTGGGTCACTGTTTCCACACCCTGATACCAAAGGAAATCAAATTAATGACAATGGCCATTGTACCGTTGAACAGAAAAATAAATCATTTCTATCTAACAGTAAAGGTAATAGAGATCCTGATGGTCAAAACAGGGATTCAGATCATCAAGATTCGGACCAGGAGTGGGTGTCAAGATACAGACCACAAACTGATGTACCTACTGATTGGAGAACAACGTCGTCGAATGATCCTCAGCATGGCATCACAGGTAGAACTGGTGTTTCTCCAGATGATGTCATTCAGCTTCCATCTGATAGCAGAACAAACCTAGAAACACAGCGGAAAGCATATGGTCCCCAGACAACAAGAGACGTTCATACACACCCTGGAACAAAAGGAAATTCATCTAATCCAGATAATTATTTAGATAGAGCTCAATCTGTACCATCAAACAGAAGAGGAGATGAATTGGATCTGCATGTGAACAGAATTGACTCCGATCATCAAGATTCGGACCAGGAATGGATATCTAGAAACAGACCACAAACTGATGTACCTTCTGATTGGAGAACATCGTCTTCAAATGATCCTAAGCTTGGTATCACAGGTAGAGCTGGTGTTTCTCCAGATGATGCCAATCAGCTGCCATCTGATAGCAGAACAAACCCAGAAACGCATCGGAAACCATATGGTCCGCAGACAACAAGAGATGTCCATAAACACCCTGGAATGAAAGGAAATTATTCTAATCCAGATAATTATTTAGATAGAGATCAATCCGTACCAACAATCAGAAGAGAAGATGAATACGATCCGCATGTGAACAGAATTGACTCCGATCATCAAGATTCGGACCAGGAGTGGGTATCGAGATCCAGACCTCCGACTGATGTACCTTCTGATTGGAGAACATCGTCGTCAAATGACCCTTGGCTTGGTATCACAGGTAGAACTGGAATTTCTCCACACGATGCCAATTGGTTTCCATCAGACAGCACAACAGATCCAGGAGCTCCATATACACATGATTCACCAAAAACAAGAGATATTCATACACACCCTGGAAGAAAAGGAAACTCACCCTTTCCTGATAATTATTCAAATAGAGATCAATCTGTACCGTTTAATAGAAAAGGAAATCAATATGATCCGTATGACAGAATTGACGCAGATCATCAAAATTCGGATCAGGAGTGGGTGTCAAGATCCAGACCTCAGACTGATGTACCTTCTGATTGGAGAACATCGTCTTCAAATGATCCTTGGCTTGGTATCACAGGTAGAACTGGTGTTCTTCCAGAGGACACCAAGCGGCTTTCATCTGATAGCACAAAAGATCCAGATGCTCATTACACATACGACCCATCTACAACATTAAGAGATGTTCATACACACCCAGGAACAAAAGTAAATTCATCTAATCCAGATTATTATTTAGATAGAGATCAATCCGTACCATTATACAGAAGAGGAGCTAAAGCTGATCCAGGATTACAGAAAAAAGACTTGGATTACCAAGATTCAGACCAGGAATGGATATCTAGAAACAGACCCCAAACTGATGTACCTTCTTATAGGAGAACATCGTCTTCAAACACTCCACAGCTTGGTATCACAGGTAGAGCTGGCGTTTCTCCAGATGACATCAATCAACTTCAATTTGATAGCAGAACAAATCCAGAAACACAATACAAAGCATATGTTCCGCAGACAACAAGAAACGTTCATACACACCCTGGAACAAAAGTAAATTCATCTAATCCAGATAATTATTTGGATAGAGATCAATCCGTACCATCAAACAGAAGTGGAGATAAAGATGATCTGAGATTACAGAACTCTGACTCGGAACATCAAGATTTAGACCAGGAATGGATATCTAGAAACAGACCACAAACTGATGTACCTTCTGATTGGAGAACATCGTCTTCAAATGATCCTCGGCATGGTATCACAGGTAGAACTGGTGTTTTTCCAGATGATGACAATCAGCTTCCATCTGATAGCAGAACAAACCCAGAAACACAATACAAAGCATATGGTCCGCAGACTACAAGAGATATCCATACACACCCTGGAACAAAAGGAAATTCTTCTTATCCAGATAAATATTTAGATAGAGATCAATCCGTACCATCAAACAGAAGTGGAGATAAAGATGATCTGAGATTACAGAACTCTGACTCAGAACATCAAGATTCAGACCAGGAATGGATATCTAGAAACAGACCACAAACTGATGTACCTACTGATTGGAGAACATCATCTTCAAATGATCCTCAGCTTGGTATCACAGGTAGAACTGGAATTTCTCCAGATGATGTCATTCAGATTCCATCTGATAGCAGAACAAACCCAGAAACAAACTCATATGATCCACCTACAACATTAAGAGATGTTCATACACACCAGGGAACAAAAGGAAATTCGTCTAATCCAGATAATTATTTAGATAAAGATCAATCCGTACCATCAAACAGAAGAGGAGATAAAGATGATCCAGGATTACAGAACACTGATTCGGATCATCAAGATTCCGATCAGGAGTGGATATCTAGAAACAGACCCCAAAAAGTTCTTCCTGATGATTGGGCTACATCAAGTTCACAACTTCTGTCAAAAGGCATTAAGGGAAAGACTGGAATTCTTCTAGACGACATGAGTGATGAGGCTGATGACTATGTTGATGAAAGTCAATTGAAAGATGAGCTAGTGAATGTCGAATCACCGATAAACACAAATGAACTAGAAAGTGAGGGTTCGCTAACCTGTGATTCTAGTGCAAGTTCATCAACAGGATCTGATCACCAGGGCTCTGACCAGGATTGGGTAGCTAAAAACAGAGGACTAAATCAAGTCCCTAATGATTGGGACACAATCAGTTCACATCTTCTGTCTCAGGACGTCAAAGGTAAGACTGGAGTGACTACAGATGATTTGCCTTCTAATGAAAATGTTCTTCCAGAAGACGATGATAGTGAGTCTACAATTGTGCAGTCAGACCATGAACTCTCCTCTGTGGATGACCAAATGTCTTCAACAGATGAGGATAATCAAGCGGAAGATGCAGATTGGATCATGCGGAATAGACTGTCTGATGACATTGTGGAACCATGGCAAACAAACAGCTCTCAACTTCTCAAAGAGAATGTTGTTGGTAAAACAGGTGTCCTGCCAGAAAATTCTGAAGAGAGTTTATATGAGGACCCTGTTGATAATAATTCTTCTAATGAATCTGACAATCAGATGTCTGACCATGATTGGATTAGCAGAAACAGACCAGTACAGGAATTGCCAGATTGGGTGACACAAAGCTCACAAGTTTTGGGCGAATCTGTTACAGGGACAACTGGTGTAGAGGTACCAGAAGAAAATTTGGACGAAACTGACAAACAGCTCTTATTGCCAACTACAGCACTACAACTTGAGGACAATGGTATGGATGACAGATCTCTGTCAAATGATAGCATTACTTGGGTATTCATTGGACGCCCTAATCAAGTTGACCAAGCTGTACAAACAGAAGGCAGTTACCACAGCTCTGATTCTGTTTCAGCAGATGATGAATCTGAATCTGGGGAACCACTATTACGACACAGATATGGAATTGATGATTCTATGTTACCATTTTCAGAAAGAACTGTATCTGATGACAATTTACCCAAAGTAGTGCGAGAACAGAATTGTCGAAGGCATTCATCTTGTGACATTCTCTCTGTCCTTGAATCTCCACCAATCGGAATAGAAAATATTTTCCCATCCAAACCATCAGATGAAGAAATTACTCGCTATCGTGACACTCCTTTCAAATATTCAACAGTGGATGGTGGTTTAGACTCGACAGAAGAACAAGATAATCAAGGCTCAGAAAATCAGTTACCATCAACTACCCAGAACTTGTTTTTTGACTCCAACCAGCCAGACGGGTCAGGTGATGAGTTTGTAAAAGTTGTTACGCGAGCTGTATACCCAAATAACCTGAATCAATCTGGAAGAGGCAACTCAGCCTTTTTGATGGAAGACATTCCAGGTTTGTCAGAGGAATTGGTGATTGATCCCCTTCACCACAAAGACCTAAATGTATCACAACGACCAGTTTCTCAAACAAAAGATGCCAAGGTTGGCCCTGAGAGGCGGAAAAAGAGAAAACCTCAGCTTATAATAGAAAAGATTGACAAGAGCACTGCTACGACAAATCAACCGAAAGCTATTTCCAGAGCTATTCAAGCAGAGGAAGTACAGGAGATACCACTAAAAGAGTATCAGGCAACAGATACACAAACGGATGATCCAAACTGGGACAACATATCTCATTTAATGTCTCAAACAAATGATTTAATTAGAAACCTCAGTGACAGAATACCAGATGCCGAGAGCTTAATAAGTCCCACAACTGCACCCAGTCTTGAAAGCCATCCTACAATTATTAAGTTAACAGACACATCTATTCAGACTAGCGACAACGAAGAGGATAGTAACAAATCTACAGACAAAATCAACACATCTATAGACTCTTTCACGCAGACTGTCTTAAATGAATCTACACAAACTGACATAGTTGAAGAATGTCTTTCTGCAACTCAGACAACATTGACAGATACAGCTAGCACTGCTGTGCAAACACAAGTGGAAAATGATACAGATCCTCCAAAGCTTGATTCAACTATAGATATGTCAGTTCAAACTGATGAAGGCATTGAAATTTTCTCACCAAATTCCTCCCTCAATCTTACAGAGCCATACGTGCCCAGTCTCATCATAGAAGATGTTCCTGATCTTGACATTAGTACAGATTTACAAAGTCTCAAAAACGAACATGAAAGGATGCTGCTGCTTCTAAATAGATCCCGATCGGCAAGAGAGGCAAGAAAGGAAGCTTTAAGAAAGAGAAACAGAAACTTCCCACTACCCCTTGTAGAAGAAAGAAGTGTTCAACCAATATCTCCACCTTCTCAGGACAGACTGACATCTGATAATGTGGAATGGCCTGAGATACCGACATTCGCATCACATGTCTCTCCAGTAACTCACCAGACAAGAGTTCCAAAACCTAAGGAAAGAGATATCAAAATAATTAATCAAATAGAGAAAGACAAAGAGATCCATGTAGTGTTAAATGTCAATTCAAGGCAAGAGGGTGCCCCAACTGCAACAGCTCCATTAGATGATGACTCAAGAAACAATCCAGGTCGACAAGTTCTACTTGATAGAACCACAACAACAAAGGTAATTAAACGAGATGGAGACTCTGAAATGGATAAACATGTAATTGAACATCGACCAGGTGGGGACATAGCTGGACCTATATATGTTCGTCTCTTAGAGCAAACTTCCCAACCTTCAGCACAGTATGACAATGCTGTTTCAATACCTATTCAGTTAGACACTGGTAACAAAACACATGATATCAAGGTACAACATTCTGGCTATTCAAAAGTGTTGACTCGAGAAGGTAACACTGTTATTCCTATCTCCACACTTCCTCCACAGTTAACACAATTGAACAACTCACCTTCCAGAAGTATCAAAACCAGTGTCAAAATTAGTTCTGATAATCCTCAACGTGGACAAGTATTGTCATCTTTTGAAGAATCATCAGATTTGTCATCTCTCTATTCTGAGCGGTCTGAAAGGACAAACGATAATTCAGAAAATCCTTTAAAGATTGAACTAATTCTCAACTCCAGCAACAGTTCCACCAATCCGGGATCAATATGCTCAGAAACAACTAATGGAGTGAATATATTGAACAAAAATATCACATCACAGAATGATTCTACAGTTTCAGAAACTCTTATCTGTACCCAAAGAAAGAATTCTGGCATCAAACTGCAACAATCAAACATTCATCAAAATGCCCAAAAGAAAATCTCTAAACATCCGTCAGCAAATGCAAATGAATCCAGTGAGAAAATGACTAAATCACAAAATATATCATCAGAAAGTGAAATCAAGGATAGATTTAATAGGAATAGATCTATCAAAGACATTTTGAACAGCTCCGATGAATTCACACAAACAGAATTTGGCAATGAAGTCAGTATGCAAAGTGAGTTGGAAAGACTTCAACAAGAACGAGTGGAAATACTTGACCTTATGTCTTTAAACTATCTTCCACCAAGTCTGACCATTGAATTACTGGAAGCAAAACTGAACTACTGTATTGGTCAAACCGACTTACTGTTGACTGTCGTTGAGGAGAACTGGGACACAGAAGAAGCTGAAGGTGCTGCCATGTCTCAATTAGAAAGACAGCAAGGCATTTTATCAGAAGACTACATTACTCGCTACAAGGAGAATCTTCTACAGTCTAAAAAAACTATTGCTAACTGTATTGAAAAAATAGAGCGTTCCCAAGGAAGAGGTAGAGGTCGTACAAGGACTAGAAGCCGTAATTTAATGCAAATTAGGAGAAATGCTGAATTGGAAGCTTTTAAGTTAGAAAGAATGAGAGAACAGAATGACTATGGGCGAGCACGAAGTCTTAGCCCATTGAAAAATGCTTATATGAAGTCTCCTCGACATACAGGGGATACAGATTTGGCTGCTGCCTCATCTGAGTCCAGTTTAACAGCATCACAGGTTATGAGTCCAAGGGAACATAAAGATTACCTTATCGGTCTGAGAAAGAAACTTGTGAAGACAGTTGTGCATGATGATTCAAGATCTGTTTCCCCAGACACCTATTGGACTCCTAGATCTCTCAATTCATCATTCAGGTCCACATCTATCCCAGATTATTCCAGCAGTAGAGAGGTCAGTCCTGAATTCCGGGCTTCTGATTATCTCTACAATTTTGATGGACCTAGTGCATCTTCTGTATCACCAGCTGGTCGACAAAGCCATGAGGTGTACAGAAATGCTATCCATTCTCTGAGAGGTCAGATATATGCCCAGTCTGGGGTGATGAGGTCCGTTTATGATATGCCGGGAGTTCGATATACACATTTAGCGTCTTCTCCAGAGAGATTGCTAGAGGAATATAAGCAGACCAGAAGACGGACCAGCTCTGAAATATCACGAGCGAGGGAGGCTATCAAACCCTGGACGAGACAAACCGTTCGCACTGATGATTCTGGGTAAGATATATTGTCTCTTCTTCCGAAGGTGGTTGGCAGGAGTAATTCTATGCCCTGATCCTCATTGAGTTATTGGGTATTAGAAAGCCAATTTGTTGTGCCATCATTTGTTTTTGTCCTGTTTTGCATCCTTTCCATGTCCTAACATGTCGCCGGTGATGCTGGGCACTGTGCATTCTGTCGTCTTATGATTATGAATGAAATAATGTATGGCTTTAAACACAAATCAAACAAACCATTTGTTCTTTCTTAGGCCACTTGTTTCTTTATGATCTGGATATATTTTGGAAAAAAATATGTTAATGTCTAAAAAAACACTGGTAACTGAAATGCTCAGCAATTCCGTGTATGTTATAAAGACAATAATTTTTATAAGATGGCTCCAATACCCCCACATTTCCATTAACGTTTAAATCCATTAAAACTGCAATGTATATTAATTTAGGGTAATGTAGAAATCGTTGGAAAGGTAGGCTACAGAGTAACCAAAACCTAACCTAAAACAATTTATTTTAAAGTTACACCAAATAATTGGCTGGATGCAAAATACTTTAAACCCCTTTGAATCCCTCTTCTGTACAGAATTTTATTTATTGGGCCAGTGACTGGAGAGATTCATATTTTTTGTAGGTTTATTTTTTCCTTAATTATTTTTTTTCTCCAATACCAAGTCTTTTTATTAGTAAAATACCTTTCAGTTAGTTTTCTGTTGAACATCAATTTGGTCAGAAAAAAAGGCGGCCTGTGAATGCCGGATTCCTTTTAGTAATATTACTGGACATTTAACAAGTAAATTAACATTCAAATGTTTTGGAACAACTGTAAATAACATAACCGAGTACATTTGAAGGTCTTAATTTTTGCACGATTTAAATTTTTAGAGATTTTGTTCGTTTTTCTGTGAAAGTAATATTTGAATGCTACATGGCATAAAAGGTTCCCCATATATTTTTCTGACCAAGGTGACATTCAACGGATAACTAAGAAAAACACAAACAAAATAAGAACAGTTTTGCACTTGATTTGCTCTTCGCATAAGAAGTCGGCTTTGTTTTCTCCTCTTTTAAATATATGTTTTATTTTATTTCTTAATAGATGTTCAAGTATGGATTACCAATCACAACTGGTGATGCCGAAGTCACATGTCTCACCTTCACCATCAAGAATTTCCAAAAGGGTGAGTTTATCAATACTCAAATATGAGGAAACTATGTTACCTTGAAAAGAGATGGACGTTTCAAATCATAGACATCAAGGCAACATCACTCTTATTATCTTGTCAATGTGTCATATAAAATGACGTCAGTGTATTCTGCTCTGATCTCAGACTTGTAACCGAGTTTCATTATTTATTTGATTTGTATTGTAGGCGGTGGATGAAGAATTGGATAAGATGATACAAGAATACGCTCACAATAATTCCTTCTCGTCTTCTAACAGTGTGTCCAGTGTACGCAGAGCTGACAGTCATAGTTCATCACGCAGGTAAGTTAATCTCCGTGAATATTGTTGTTTGTTAAGGGTCTTACTTTGTATTTGCGGTTATTTTATTGACTGAGTGCCACCTCAAAGTCAAAGGCAACAAACAAGGATACAACAAGAAACAAACAGTACACCAGGACAATTTCTAATGACCCTTAGCTCAGAGAGCACCAGGAAACTCACACTTACCATCTGCACAGGGGCGTCACAGTGGCTCAGTGGTAAGCGAGTCTGACTGCTGATCCTTCTTCAATGTAAAGGGTTCAAGTTGCCCAGTGCACCTGCTTCGGTATATGTCCACAATGTGGCTTCAGCTACATGTATCGCAAGTGTGATTTTTTCAAGATTCCTCTTGGGTTTTTTTCTCACCATATTAGAAAGTACAAAGTATAAGAATTCTAGAATCGGTCATTGGAAAAAAAACAAGCAAAGCATCTGCTCGAATTGCCAATCAAAATCATGTCCATAGAGTGGGGAATTATGTTGAGTGGCTAGTGTGAACAGTTTGGTTAAAGTTTTAGCCCTTCGGATTTTTACAAAAAAGTACCTGATAAACATTTATTGTGCAAAGTCTAGAATGTAAATATAGTTTGTTTCACATTAGTTTGTATTAATGAATGTGGGTACTTTCTTTTGATATTTGATCGTGATATCTTTGCTTGGTTGCAGAGGAAGTAGTCTCCCTAGTCAGCCATCTAGGTTGATGTTAGAGAATAGACCATCTTCAGAACGACATTATCCTTCAGTCAGAGCCATTTCTTCCTCCAGAGAAAGACCACGATCAAGTTATGGGTCTTTTCAATCAGATAATGTAAATTCTGGTTCCAACGCCATTCGCAAAAGATCTACATTTGAACCAAAATTAACGAGTTACAATCGACGTTCAAGGAGCACCACATCTTCAACACATTCAACTTTACCTCCAAAAGTAGAGAGCTCCCTTAATTCTGAAAGATGCAGGGTTTTACCATCAACTCTTGAAAAGTTCACATATTCAAAAACCAGAACAACTACATCAAGTGATATTAAACCTAAGTTGAACTCTACAGTCAACTCATGACCAAATGGACATGAGGAAGGGTTATGACATTTTATGACAAGTCAATTATTTTTCAGCTATAACTCCTTTGCTAAACACTACCGTAGTACTGAAATTAGTAAATTATTTTGAAACTAAAGTTGGCTAACTTTAATAGTCAATCAACCTAGATAATTGAATTATGTGGATTGTTGCATGTAATAACCTAAGCTTCTATATGGAAATAAACTACCATTTATTAACAGAGTTTGTTGGACACCCAATGTAACAATATATGTGGTTTTCAGCAGAGCCCAATACCGATGCTACAAGCGGGTGGTTGGGTGGAAGCTTCCTGATGCCCTGGTCCAGGTAGATTTTTTTTGTGCTGACGAATTTTGCTCCCTTTTTCTGTCTCGTCTTTCATGTTGTTAGTGACGTGAACGGTGGTTTCCTCCACCCATTGGCCTGGCATGCCGCTTTATAGGTGAAATACCCCTGAGTACGATGTTAAACCGCAATCAATCTATCAATCAATGTTACAAACCCCAAATCCTGCTGTATTGAGTGACAAACAATCACTGGGACGATTTTTTTATTATTATTCTGTTGGAGGACTTTTAAAAACCACAAGAACTTCTGGCTCTTTACAGAAAGCATATGTTTACAAAAGTAATTATACCGTATAGTTATGTAGCACAGGAAAAGATTTCCTTAATTAGCCTTATATTTTTGTATCTGGGTGTTGATAAATATAAAGGGGTGTAACTCTAAGCGAATTAATATGATTTGGGAGAATACCTTGTTAATTTTAATACACTAATCAACAAGCTACATTTTGGCCTGAGGCAGGATAAATACATGTAGTTATATTGTGTCCAGTTTAATTGTCTATTGTCCAAAGAATCAAATTTCTATAAAGTAAACGCTGTGATATAAATTAAGATAAACCAAGTGTGCCAAATAACCCATTGTTTTGGAGTTGTGGAGATATTATAAACAATAATCATAATTCGTATTCAAATATAAAAGTTTATTATATTTTTTGTAATTTGTACAAACTCATTGATACCCTGTGCTAGTGTTTTAGACTTGGATATTTTTGTACCTATCATTGTACTCATTTTCATCATTTATTGTTGTCTTTACATTTTTTTGTATGTATTAGGCTTTTATTTTCTCAAAGTATTTTTTCAACTTTTGTGCAAGATTGATTGCATAGTTATCCTTGGAGATTGTCTAGATGTAAATTGAATCGACTTATAAACTTTATATAATCAGCTGAATCTGTGAAGTTTATTTAATTTGTAATTTAATTAATTTAATAATTAGTCTTGATGTGGTTAGTATTAAATTAATTATATTTTATTATTACTTTATTGTGTCTTAGATATTCACTATGAGTAATGGAAAACGGTTTTAATACAAATGGTTTGTTATATGTATATTCTTGTAGTTTTATAGAACTAAGTGTAAAGCAGTATGATAATGTTATTGACTTGTGCGTTAACACGTCATTATTCTGTAGATAGTGTATAGTTTAGTGTGCATGTTGGTGTTGCCAACGTGTTAAATGTAAATAGTTTTGTTTTCCTTAAAGGGACATCAAGCGCCCAACGTCCTGTGCACCAGTGCTATGTATAGGCCCTACTAGCACAATCCCAAGCTGCTATGTTCAAATACATTGTAACTCTCATGCTAGTTGTTTATAAATTCTGTAAGCGTCATTTAGAAGTTGAGTTGATAGAAGACATAACTTTATGGATTCCAACTTCTTTATTGTTAAAGTTTGAACATTCGCTTGAGAACGGTCCCAGGACAGAGACCGAAACGTTGCTTTGCTTCAACAATTAAGTTGGAATCCATAAAGTTATGTCTTCTAGTTGTATATATTTTCATTAAATTCACATCATCACAGCATGTACCCCAAGACATGTGCCCTTTGTCTTAAACATGTTGCTCCTTAGCTTGTGTAGCTCATATGTACAAGGTGTGCGGACCAGTTATTTCTAAGGTTGACATTTTGTCAATAAATATATGATTCTTTAAGTATTGTAGATTTGTAAATAGATAGTTTTTTTGACTGTTTTATAAATGAGGCACTTGTTATTTTATATCTACACTTTTCATATTGCCCTTTGAATGATGAACAACATGTACAACAACAAGCACATATATATACATATTATATATGTTTATTTTTCTGTTGTCTCTCTTTCTAACAATGATGCATAGTTAGTATGTTACTTTGCATATTTATTGCTTTTCTACAGTTTGAGTCATACAATATTGTTGGTGTTTCATTTTACAATATTTCTTAACGTAATGGATTTTACTGTGGGTTTGCATATGTAATACTGATAGTATTAAGCCATATTTTTTTGTGTGCCCCTTTATATTTGCATTTTGTTTATGTGATTTTCAGCTGGATAATGTAAAGCACTGTCTTGCCGGTATTTATTTTAGCACCTGAAATATAAACTCAAATGAAAATTTGATGATGCATATATATTTTTTAAGAAAATCGCATTGAAAAAGGTTTTATAATTTATTTACTTTTTGTGTGGTTTAAAGGAAAGAGCTGCTAAATAAACAAATGCTTTGAAAATAGGTGCATACAACGGTGTTGTTACAAGTGTAGCAATTAAAGAGTAATAAAGATAGAGATAATTAATGTAAATTATGAGAGATATGCATATTTTAATTGTTAGTAATTAAAATATGATTACCTAGCTTATAGATACCAACTGGAATTCACTCTCAGTTTATATCGATAGTGACGTTGATTACATTTTTTTTTTTTACGTTCACATAAATGTATATAGAACCTAGTTGTTTGGCTATACCATGCTGTTTTTGGGGTAAGTGAAAACTTGTTTAAGAGATTAGATTTCTAAATAAAATACAGGAGTGAGCATCTCAAATAAACAAATAAATACTATTAAACAAAAACCGTTGTGTTGTTGAATTCATACATATTTGTTTGGATCTACTAGGATTCTACTATTTCATTTCAATTCAATAATTATTTCCAGCAAATTAAAAAATACAGGGATTTGTATAAATATACAAAGCTGGTGGGAATAAAACCCCCGAGGGCTTGTTTTATCCTGTAACTATAAAGCCTAACATTTGATTTGAATTAACAATTGAAGACGATGATTAAAATATCAGGAAATTTAATCTATTTCACTATATAGATAACCCTTTGAGGCATACATGGTCACTATAAAATGGTGGGGTTTTATCGACAAATTCAAATTGCAACAATATTTAGTAGTATAACTAGTTTGATAATAAATTAAAGCAACTTCCACTTATCCTACAAAGTTGATTAACAAATATCTTCTAACTTTTGATGCTTGATATATATATACTTATAGTGGTTCTGAATTAACGCAAACTTACGTACCGGTACCTTATTTTTGGTGATAGTGTTACATAATAATATAACTTTAAAACATGGATAAATAGATATGGATAAATAACTTCCATGAATAGCTAATAAAACTACTAAACTTTCAGATTTTCATTATGGTCTACGTAGCACAAAGGATACTTATAGCTTGTCAATAGTTGGTTTTCTTGTTCTATAATTTCGCTTTGATTTTAACTCAAACTGGGGGTAAATCATAAAAGAATCCTATACAGTCTAATCTTGATCTTATTTAATTCGTTCAGAAATATTAATCATGTAGATATTGATAGAAAGAGGCGATGTCACAAAGTCACAATTTGCGGATCAGTTAGAAGCTATAGCTTTGTTAAAATGATTTTAAATGCTGACGGCTATATGTAAAACTGTTAGGTGCCCTTCAGCCCTTGTCATCAACATACTATGATCATAGTCTATTATAACTAATTTGCGTTTTGAGTGACTCATTATAAAAAGACCGTCCCAGAAACAATCGAAAAGAAGGCTAAACCGTGCTTAAAGTAGTTGCTGACACTGTGGGAAATTTTCGGTCAGAAAAATATGAACCCGGGCGAGAATCGAAGGTGTTCGGATTTTACGGACAGGGATTTTTTACAACAGTAACTTTGTCAGTAACTAATATTAACTCCCTGAAGAAGATTTTAGATAAAAGGACCTAGTGGTACATGGAATGATTAAACCTGCGTGTAATTTTAAGAATATTATTTCAATAACTTAATTGAAATAAAAACATGAAGACTGTAGATTAATTTTGACTGATTCGGCATTTATATATTTTATAATTTGAATAAATGAGTGAGAGGATATATACAACAAAAAAAAAATCTTTGAGAAAGAGCTATCACAAAAGATCAACGTTTGCTATTTTATCTGACAGTTCCCGAGTTTCTTTTTCTTTCCTTTCAGCAGATTTTGTCACTTTCCTCTCCCGTACGCATGCTCTCTGTAAAGCGTTGCTAACCACGTCTTCGTTGAGTTGAAACCCACAACCTATGCCATGTGAGCTCAAACGGACTTTCATCCGTTTTCCATCTGGGTTTGGGAAACACGATATGTCATTTTGGGGAAGTTTGGACAGACGAGCAGGCATTTTACGTCGCTCATTTTCGTTGAAAATAACTTTGGCACTGGAACTGCCCTTTTCACCTTCCCCATCTTGCAGCAGACCAAGATGAGCGAGCTCTCCCATTATGGCGGTTCTCTCAGAGTCGGCATATTGGGCAGCCTCTTGGGTAATTATGCCCTGATGCTGCAATTGATCTATAAGTGCTCGTCCTGAAACACCGAGCTTCTGTACTCCACCCTTTATTGGCGCCAGTTTACTTGCAGTAGTTTCTATGGATAGATCAGAGGCTGGTAAAGAAAGTCTACCTGGAAATGCCATTGGAAGCGGGTTGTCTTCCGGTCGCCATGTTGTCTCTGGCACACTGGTGTGGATGGACCTGAATGAGTCAATTCCCTCGTCACCCTTGTCTTTATTTATGATACATGTAGCTTGAGAGCTTGTCTTCGACATCAACTCCGAGTTCGATTCGACGTCCTCAACCACGATTCCACCCTCATTCTTCTCCACATAATGTATTGGCGGAAGGACGGCTTTGACAGAAAGAGATTTGTGAAGGCTTATTATGTCACGCTTTTCATCATAAGAACCGTCGTTTAAGTTCATAGAACACTTACTGGTTTGTTTTGCAGACGTGTTATTCTCAGAAGAAGTTGTTTTCGTCAAGATCGGTTCTTCTGGTGGATTAGCATCTGCTTTCTTGTCATCATCGTCTTTCGCTGTGGACGATCCGTCCTTATCAGTCTGATTAGGCCTAGGCCTATCTATCGGTCGGTATTCCGCTACCCGAGTTATACGAACACCAGAGGATTTGGAGCCGCCAGAGCCCATGCTATATAGCTTAAATAGTATCGAATTTACTCACTGTAACAAGCGACCATTGCAACGTTTTATTTAAATCGTCGTCAACTGACATAGTGACTACTGACGTCATGAGAACAATGGTCAATTGTGACGCAACAAAGTAGCAAAAACCATTGTCGCGCCATGAAACTTAACGTCGATGCGTCACGTCGTTCAACACGACAGTCTACGTCTTCTGATTGTGACGTAAACAATTGAGGAGAACTGCCGAGTATGAGTTAACTCTGCCATAAGTCTCCATAAAGTTTGAGTCAATGTTTACACTGTGGGTCTCATTTAGCTGAGTGCTGATCTCGGACGTAATGGGAAGCCGCAGTAGTAAGGCACAAACGACGGCCGTATCAACAGTGAACACGTCAAGTCAGACAGATAGAGTTAATCAACCGGCGAATACTACAACACAACTGACAGACAACATTCTGCACAAGGAAACTCACTTTGTTTCCTCCTCAAAATTTCCTTATAAAAAACCTAAGCTAGTTGAGAGACATTTGAGACAAGCCCAAAAGCAATCAAATGGTTCGTCACCGGAAGAATTGGACGAAGACGAAGCATTGGAGGGTTTGGACACGTTCGAAACCTGTGTGTGTCGGAAAAGTCACTGTAGCGACACGGACGCATGTTTGGGGAGAGGGCATAAGGCGGACCACCGTTATTACTCTGATCTTTCCATGTCGCGTCATACAAGCGCCCGACGTCTATCTTTAGATTTGCACCCAGACGCACAGCCATCACCAACGGGGCAGCCAACAGATGCCATGTTCCACCACCCATCTAGTCTTACCAAAGGTAGATGCTCACCCACTCCGAACCGAACTCCTCTCTATCCAATCCACGACCCCACGTAAAAAAAAAAACTTGCATTGCTTTAATAAGTGTCAATTTTGTCCAAATGTTTGATTGATTACTTCGATAATAAATCCCGGTCTAAAATTTTAAGTATTCTCTTTTGTTTTGTCTGTAGGCCTATAGTCTATATCAGTAAACACGTGGCGATACATTCCATAGCCCTCTACCTTTCTCAACGCACACTTAAATATACATATATATAGGGGGGTGACAGGGGGTATTAAGCACTCCCTTTTCACTTTAATCCATGAATTTTTATTATAACACGTCACTTTTCACTTTCAATCACTCAATACTTTCAAGAAAACATCAATGAAGACAATAAATGGAGTAAATCTGTTCAGAACATCACACACAAATTTATTCAAAACTTTTAACAAAACTGTTCAAAAATTATAATGAGGGGCTATAAGCACCTCCTGTTGGGGCAATAAGCATTTCATAATATTTGGACGCTTTGCACAGCGACATGGCTTTGCTCATAACAGCATTGTATGTAAATGCCATTTCATTCGACTCTGTATACAACTATCTCGAGCCTTTGGTCTTTTTTTTAAAATTTCGAACCATTCAGTGGAGACAAAAAAACATGGGGCATTAGGAACCACTTTTGTAAAATTTCAATAACATCTAGAAATAAACCCAACTATGTTCGTTTTTCTCTACTGTAACTTACAGGGTTTCAAATAAAAGTGAACATATACTTATCAGAAATACAAATCACTAGTTAGCTTGCAATATAATATTTTTCATTATTTATCTTCTTACTATTTGCCGTATTGGGGCAATAAGCACGCCCATAATCCTAAGTTAAAATACTCTGAACAAAAGCATAATGCTTATCCTGCATGGTAAATACTTTTAGTCTGTTCTTTTACAAACTAGTATGCAAAAAATACAGGCACATGGCAAGTATACAAGCATTTGGAGTTGGATTTTAAAATGTGATGGGTGGAAAATGAAGGGAGACAAAATGGTCTGGTTAAGGACACTAAAACTGCCCTTTCGAACACTAAATACAAAATAGTTTAATCAAAATTAATAGATATTATATGTTTTTTATGAACCTTGAAGATGTCTGTATTCAGTCAGAAAACAAATTAACAGTGGATTGATTTATATTCTTTAAGAAAGGAGAAAAGTTTCAGACAGGGGGGCTATTCTGCCAAATAGTTCAAAGAAGACTTTTCAAAATGGCCGAAATTGTGATTTTAATCAAGCCTTACAATTGGTGCTATAACTAAACTAACTTAACATTGGTTGATGAAATGTCATATATGAAACGAAAGCTCTGATTGGTCCAAACCTAGAATCCAGCAGTTCCTAATGCCCCTTATTATTTATAGAATTTATATAGAGAGATTTATGGAGGATTTCTGGGTTGTGGTGCCTAATGCCCCATGGTGCTTAATACCCCTTGTTACCTACATTTAATCTATATTTGCAAGTTTCAATTATTTTTTATTAAATTAATATATTTACCATACGTCGCAGGCTTCTAGTCAAGAATGTTTTGGAGACATTGATAACAATTCAGAATAGGTATGACTGTATAAGAACGTGCATATGTAAGTAAACCGTCATTTTCCTTACAAAAATAGCACTTTTTGACACATCCATTTGTTTGCAGGCCTGACATTATTTGAGAAACATTTTCCGTAACGATTATTTGTCACAAAGGTGCACGATTGGCTTCATTATCTTTTCTTCTTGGTAAAACACAACGCGACGTCAAAGATTATACCTGGGAAGAGAAAGCCTTTCTCCTTCCAGACTATACGTTGGCTGGCTGTCTGAAGACGACAAGTCACGCGAGAAAGTGCATGAAAATGCAATAGTGCACCTAACTCTTATTTGTCGGTTTTTGTCATATATGTTTGTCCGTCATTCAAAGTTTCAAATAGCAAAATAATGAATAAAATAAGCATTTTACTGTCACCCCAATGTTTGTAGCTGAAGCTTTGTAGTTTTTTTTTTGCAGGCAGACAAGAATGCAACAACTATATTCAAATGACGTGCCAATGACTTATTTGCAACACTGTAGCCATATTGTAATGACTTCATTCCACTCAATGGGTTCACTCAATCAATGGCACTCAATGGCCTATACCTCATTGGTTTTACAACAGGTCAAAATTTGTAAACAATATGCATAGCACCTTTTCTGCAGTTTGAAACGGCAGCATTGGTAGTTTTTCACAGCTGTTATTCATTCTAAACGTTATTCGCGGACTTACCTCGAGATTTCATGAGGAGATTCCAGCTCTAAGCTAAGAACAGGTCGACTTGCGATCCATCTCAACTCATCTCAACTCAACTACCAGCATCTCAGTGCAACTGGCT